>JAQOOD010000002.1:21793961-21948212 GCA_029633175.1 Citrus glauca | reverse complement strand
TGGATTATGTTGTCCTTCAAATTAGTGTTCCTGTTATAGCCCCTGTTTACATCTTGTAATTTCTCAATGAAGTATATCTTAATGAGTAATAGATATGCATCTTTCAAGTTTTTATCGGGACTTTTACTTGCCAAGTGATGTATTATCGATTAGTAGTTGTTACTTGGAAACTTGAAATTAATGATGCGTTACTTAAAATGCAAATTTTGTGGATTAGCGTCATCACTCGTAGGGATGGCAAAATCCAGGTCCGGATCCAGGTTTAGCTTTTTCAGATCTGGATCCGAATACTATTTTCTTTTCCCGAACTCAGATTTTAATCTGAATTTTTTCACTCGGGTTTAGGTTTGAGTTCAACTCGGAAAAATCCAGGTTTCAGATTCTGGGTTTTGAACCCGCATCAATAAATCATTATCAATTTCTAAAATTCTAAAAATAAAAAATTAATACATTTCCAAGTAATAACACATCTAGATTAATCAATAAAATTAATTAAAAATAACATTAAAATTAGATATTCGAGGCCGGGTTTCGGATGTACGGGTTAACCTAAATCCGGACTCGGATCCGGATATATCCGGATTATTAAAATTTATTTCGGAACTGATTTTTTTTTACATTCCGGTATGGGTTCAACCCAGTTCAGATTATCCAGGTTCGTCCGGGTCCTGGCCGGGTCTGGATTATTTTGCCATCCCTAGTCGTCAGTCATAATGCATACAACTAACACTTTTCTTGGATTAGCGTCATTAGTGATAATGCAAATTTTTGGATTTGGATTTTGCACTCACCCTTTACAGACCTTCATATTTAACAAACCAGGTTTTGAGACTGAGTAATTGCTTGTCATGTAGCAATTTTTTCTTGAAGTCAAAGATTCAGGGAAAAGAAGAATTATCTATGTTGATAAGGAATTTGTGGCTGATGAGATGGAATTCAAATTTTTTAATTCCATACTTGACTACTAAAATTTCTTTGTAGATCACATGGTAGTTCTTTTCAGAGTCTTTGAACTATCCACTTGAATGTGCACAGAAATGATGCACGCCATTAATGTCTTTGAGAAGAATGACACTCCAATAATCATCGCTGGCATCAGTCTGGAGGATGCATTATCCATTTGTGGGAATTCGGACTGGAGGAGGTGATTGGGCTATCACCTTTAGCTGCTTGACAGCTTCTGTCTGAGTAGGGCCCTAGGGAGGGCACTTTTTCTTGAGCATGCAAGACAGTTGGCTGGTGTGGATTGCAACTTTTGGGATAAAATCACAGACATAGTTAACAATCATGAGGAATTGTTGTATCTGCTTTCTGTTGAGATGTGTGTCTGGGAACTTTAGTAATTCAATTGAATGTGGGGACCAGGCTGATACTGACCGTCTTTAATCACCATGCCAAGAAAGTCAATGGATTCTTTTCCTATATTGTTTTTCTTTTCGGAAAGCATGATGCCATGTGCCTGCACAATGTGAAAGAAATCCAAAAGGAGCTTTTGGTGGCTCTCATGGTCAGAGGAAAACAAAAAAATATCATCACCAATGCATGATGGAGAATAGGACTAAAGATTTTTGTCATGGCTTTTTGACAATGCATGATGGAGGGAGTGACTTTACCAAAAGGCATGACCATCCATTGGTAATGGGCATCAGGGATGCAGAAAGCAGTTTTGTGACGCTCAATTAGTGAAATACCAAGTTGCCAAAAACCAGCTTTCAAATCGAACTTAGAGAAGATACGAGCCCCTTGGAGATGGACAAACATGGTCTGGATTTTTGGAAGGGGAAACTTATCATCTTTAAGAAAAGAATTGAGTGGCTGGTAATCAATCACTAATCTTTTTTTTCCATGAACTAATTCAGATCGTTTTTCAATATAAAAGGGTTGACAAGCCCTATCTGAATCAGTGGACTCAATAAGACCTTGTTGAAGTAATTGAGCACATTCTTGTTTAGCAAGCAAGAGGTAGGAAGGAGACATACCCGGGTGTGAAGCTTTTGTGGGGTTGATGTCTTCATTGAGTTTGAAAGGAAGGTGCATGAAAAATTATTCATTTTTCCAAAGAGGTTAAGGATGATGAAATTGGGAATGGTTTTTTGGACAAAATTCTAAGAAATTTTTTTAGATTTGACTATATGGAGATGATGTTTCAGAAAGTTTATACAGACGTAAGGTATCTGTATAAGGCATGAACATCTGTTTGTAGCGAACTCTAGAAGTAGTGAGGAATAGGTTTTAAACCAGATGCAGAATGTCAAAACCTATGCGCAAATCTTTATTGGGGAGTTTGGAAGCTACAATCTTTTTCCAAATTATGCAATTCGGAAATAATTGAATACCAATGGGTTTTTTGGTAATCAAGGTGGTTTCAAAAGTTTCACCATTAACTGCTCTGAAAACCTTAGAGTGAGGTTCCCAACAGGTTAATGGAAGAACAGAAGGATCAATCATACTGGTATCTGCACCAGTGTCAATAAACCCAATTACAGAAATAGGTTTATGGAATTTAGAAGGAAGGATGGACATCTTAAGAGAAGGTCGAGGAATAATGGAAACATGATTAACAGTTTGAACGGTAGAGATAACTGAAATATCTTCAGAATCAGAAGATTCGGCGATAAGAAAGGCAGTTTGGTCATCTTGTGTTGATTGTTCAGAAAAATTGGATTCGACATTCTCATTCTCAGATAACAGGAAAGAATGTTGAAGGTGTTGGATAAGACGAACAACTTTGGCCGATTTGTGTGGACATTGTCGGGCAAAGTGACCACGTTTCTTGCAAATGAAACAACAGTTTTCGGTATTGAGAAACATCTTTCTTTCTGAAATACTGAAAAGATTTTTTGGAGGATGATTTTTTGTGGAAGTGTTTCTAAAAATTTTTCTTCCTTTTAGGCGAACAAATACACTTCTTTTCATCTTTACACTCTATCTTAAGATGAGGTTTTCGACAAGCTTTAAAGAAAGGTTTTTTTGTCTTCCATGAGATCTTTGAAGAATTCTTTCTGTTCACAGATCTTATCAAGAGATAACATGGCCATTTGAAAAATCTTTCCCAAAGAGATATCAACGATGCTCATATTTGTGGCTGTAAGTTTTGTATGAAGATTGGGTTGTAACTCAGGAGGAAGAGAGGTAATGAAGACATGTTTAAGAGATGGCTCATTAAACCCATTTAGCTTGTAGAAGAGAATACTCATTCTTTTGTAATGAGCATCCAAAAGATATCTTTTAAGAGAGCAGCATTTCATTTTATGGTATTCTTTTCTGTCTGCATGAAAATCATTCAAATAATTTTATGGGTCTTCATTTTCTAAGTCAAAGAATGATGGCAACAATTTAGTACACTATATTTCAACTCAAAACACGTAGCAACTATATTTGGGTATCTACTGCATGATGTACTGAAATCAACTGAAAGACTGAAATAGTCCTTAAATGACCTCTCTTGTGGTGCTTGTGCCTGTTATTCTAGTAAATTCATTTCAGTGTTATCCTCAATTTTACATTATGATGCAATGTGTCTTAATGTGCGAGTGTTTTTTCCTAATTCAATGTCTATAGTTTCTAGATCAGGTGATTGTGACCTTCAACCATGCATGCAAAGAACACATAAAAATTAAAAACAAAACTAATGAAAATAAAAAGAAAGAGGAGAAGTTACGATACTGACCTCATCACGTTGTTACTCACTTATTATGAAAACACACTTAAAACCTCTACACCAAGTTATTTACACAATATTTACAAAGGAAATTAACTCTATAAATTAAAATGAGTTACTTTCCCTATAACGGTACCAAAATCTTATTGTGCAAATTTTATTGCACTTGTAGCATGAATATATTACAGTATAAATTTGTGGCAACCAGTATCCATCCTACAAAGAGGTAGATTTAATTATGTGTAGGGTCAATTTTCTAAGTTCTTATCTGCACTAGTTGGAAGTTATTTCTTTATCTTAAGATTTAAAATAAAATGGCCGGAATGAATTAAAGATGAAACCATGCAAATGAGGTGCTTGAGCTTCTAGATTCACACTCAATACTTCACCATGGGATTACTATTCTTTTTTAGTTCCAATTAATTCATGAGGGCGCATTTCAACTTCTCATAATTAGTACTTTTATAAATATGGTATCAAGTGCTTATTGTATGAGAAGGTAATGATCTTCCACTAAATGTGGTGTCAAGAACACGTTGTGCTAGACAATAATTATTCTTCTGTTAACAACACGGCAAGTGAAGGACAACATTTGTCCATGAGGTTCCTAAAAACGCAACTTTTGCGCAGTAAAATTAAAACAGATGGCGGAAGCTCTAGAAACCTCGGATCGACTTCATTCAAAAACTAAAATCAAGAGGAAAGATTGAAGTTTAATTACCTCACTTGAAGTTTCGAAAACAACTTCATGAAGTGGGAGAAAACGACTGAAAACAGCAAGCTCCGAACACTGTCCAGAAAAACAGCTCTGCACGAACAGCTTCTGTTTTGCCACGATCTGAGATCCTTTAAGCACCCCAATTGTGATGCCTCTAATCAGTCCACACTTAGAAATGTTATAGGAGTTCAGAGGATTTGGAATCTCGAAATTTCATTAAGAAATGAGAGAGATAATGAAGGAACATGAATGCTAGCTCATGTTGATTCCTTCCACCAAATAAAGCCACCATTATGTCTAATAATGGCACCAAACATTATCATGTGCTAGACCCACCCACTTAGCCATTATTTATTGAAATTGATCTCATCACTTCAATAAACTATTTAATTAAAAAAATAAATAGCTAATATTATTTAATTTCGGAATTAATTATTTTACCCCATTTTGATCACATCAAATGGTTAAATGTGGGCTTCTCTTGTGACATGTTCTAATGCTTTCTCTTAATCCATATTGGATCCAATAAAAGCCCATAATTCTAAACCCAAAATTGGTCTAGAAGTCCATAATCATATATGAACCCGAACATGTCCAAAATGGTCATTTTACGTGCTCGACATTCCATAATGTTTAATTGAGGATTTATGAAATTTATTTTGTTCCTTAAACTATTTATGGAACATCTAAATTTCTATCTTAAATCATATTTAAGATATATTTATATTTATATTCATTCTCAATGAATTATAATATAAATATTGATTTTCCTAAAATTAGGAAATCTAACTTCTCATTTTCTAGTAACTCATTTTTCATTTCTATATTGTGTGTGACCTTTTAGGTTCTTAGTTATAAGGTAGTAGAACTATTTTAATGATAACTCTTTATTCATTAAATGATGCTAAACTCTTTAGTCATCAATTAGAACCTTTCTAATGACCTTAAGATGCATTGGTAATACGCTTTACCAATATGGATCATAAGGTTTCTACAAGTCATGAGTGACACCTAGCAGTATATCACGACTATCCAAATAACAAGAATTGTTGGATCTATAGAACCTATTCCATTGTATCTCTATGTCTTGGTCTCTTCATCATCCATGTCCAGAGAAAAGCACAGCTTATGGTTTATTATGTTAAGCAGTTGTGCTTTATCTCAAAATAAATATAAATGAACTTGGCATGATAATATAATTTGAACTCCTTCAAATATATTTCACCTTAGCCAAGGATTTCTCATGCCAATTCAGATTATCTCATAGGGACATCCTTTTTGTATATTACAAAGTGATGAATTCCATATTGGCCATCAACTTGTCTTCATACATAGCCAACCATGACAGCTATTGCTAGATCTCTTCCGTGATTAGGAATCAATCGTTATGCATTCACATATAAGAGATGTCTATGTATAAGACATCTGTTATGCCTCAGGTCTAAAGACCATTACTAAACATAGTGTCTGTTACAATGTATAATAAGCCATTAACACTCACGACCATATGGCTTACTGTATTCGGTCAAGTTCAGTAAACTCATTCTCTTAACAAGTACCTATGTGTTTGACTTGACATCTCGTGTCAATGATATGAAACTCACCATCCATCTTAGTATCACATACCATAAGGAGTCATAACACATACTAGTGTTTATAGGAATTTATAATGTCCAATCATAAATCCACCACTAGGAACTATTTTAAAAGTATAGTACAAAGGATACACGTTTCATATTCTGGACATACTCGAGAATGTGTTCCTTAACTATTTTACTTCTTGGACTATATTCATTAAATTAATATACGAATATTGATAACTTTGCCATTTTATAAATATCAAAATGCTATTCAAATACAATTATTCCTTAAACAATCAAACCACCATTCGATTGGCCTTTAGGGCATATTACTAATAGCAAGTCCATCTAGTAAATAGCCAACCCACAAAGTACTAGTGGAGTGTTTTCCCTCTAATAAATATGGTTCTAAGAGCTCATAATGCTAGACGATAATAACCTTTCACTAGGGAGCTTGAAACTAAACAGATATATTGTCTATGATAATGAGTCAAAACACCCACATAAATCAAGAGAAAGAGAAAATAAACTTACCTGATTAAACCCGTGGATCATGTTGAGGTTTCACTTTCAACCCAAACTTAAAACTAAATTAACTATTCTCATTTTGGCCAGGAGTAAAATGGTAATTTTATTAAAAACGTAAAAAAAATACAAGATTCAATGATTTAGAGCTAGTAAGGGAGAGCCCCTTATTTATAGATATAATAAGTAAATCTTGATCATTAGATGAAAACGATTTGGACGCTCAGGATTGTGCTATGCGGCAAACTCTGAATTGATGGAACACATCATTAAGGTTGCCACATACCATACATATGCTTTTCCATCCATTAATATGTTGTCATGTTAGCAGTCAACACAAAGTCAACCTTTCAGTCCAATAATGTATTGCCACATATGTTAGTCAATGCCACATCACTAGTCAACGCTACATTAATATTTTTTTTATTGAATAAGATGCTACCACGTTATCAATTAACGCCACATCAATAGGTCAATGCCATGTCATCATGTCAATATCACGTCAGCGGGCCCCAATAATATCCTAAAATTATGATTTTGCCTTTTATGCCTTTCCTAAGGTTTTTTTAGGTATTCTGACCTAAAAAAATGCCACATTGTCTGGCTTCTCATCAATTGTAAAATAACCAAAATATACTAAAATGCATAAAATACTCAAATGGTAACAAAACAGACACAAATAAAGCTTAGCAGACTTAATTGCATAAAAGTAAAAATTATTAAAGTTTGCTTTAATTTGCTTTTGTGAAGAAAAGTATCTTGATAAGGGTCATGTCTTATCAAGATTGTGTCCTCCTCATCCTATATAAAGGCTTCCTTTGTAAAAAAATCGGAGATTAAGAAATAAAAGCGCATGTTTCCTAAACATGAAGTTGTAAAGTTTCTTTCTTCTCTATGTTAATTAAGTTATCAATGGACAATTTTACCCTTTGGATTGAAAACTGCCCCCTCAATTTTTCAAAAAGCCATGGTCAAAATCTTCATTCAATTTGAAAGGTAATTAAATAAAGAAATACTTGTTTTTCCACAAAGGATTTGGGTGGATGAATTCAAAATGAAATTCTTGACAATATTTTAGGAGCTTGGTTGAGATATCTTGGTAAGATGGTGGGAATTCGCACAAAATGTAGACGTTAAGGATCTCTGTGAAAGATTTGAACATGGATTTGACATTTTACCCTCTATAAATATGTATTCTACAGTACTCAACATCTGATCACCAATCGTTGTTGGCCCAATTCCAACTTTTTTGTCTATTTTTTAGGATAAAGTGACACAACTCAAAAGTATTGATTACTCTTATATATAAGAGTGTCTTGCTATAATATAACATAGTGAGTTTTGGTTCGACCTACCAAAAAAAGATTTAACTTTTTATTTCTTTCAATTATATATATATATTCAAAAGAGGTGGAAGTGGTTAAATTTAGTAAGTTTGTTGAACCCTCTCTTTGTTAGGGGTCCCTCAGTGATCAAATTAGTGCCACATTAGGAATGACTTGTACTTAAGATTAGGGTGATCTTTCAACTTTCATTGTAAAAATTAGTGAAGGGATCATATCTTTGTCTTAGTTGGCCCAAGAACCCATCAACTACATTGGCTTGCTCGTATGAACCCTCCGAAGAGGAGGGCAAATATCAGTCATGTCTGACCATGGAACATACGCTAATGATCTCATCTATTGCCTTAAAGAGAATTTTTTTAACCAAGAAGTAGGATTTGATACTTGTTGGTCTAAAGAAGTACTTACATTATTGACTTGCTTAAGTTGTGTTAGTGGATCATTCTTAGTGTTAAACTGTTCAAAATTAGCAGCCATGTTGGCAATGCATGAATACTCCTCCACTTGTGTCATAAATCATACTCCTTTCCGTGGGCATTAGACCCTAAAAAGAGATTGAATAAAGAGTTGATCATTTATCTAATGGTGAGGGCAGTTAGCACATAACTTTTTGAATCATTCCCAATAGTTATAGAGTGACTCTCCATTGTATTGTCGAACTCCACAAATTTCTTTTTAAATGCTACCGATTATTAATGTTAGGAAGTATTTCTCCAAAAATAACCAATGCATCTCATTCTATCTGGTGACAGTACCAGAAGGAAGATAGTAAAGTCATTCCTTGGCTGAGTCTGTCATAGAGAACAAAAAGGTCATTAACTTAACTTGCTCTAAAGAAACTCCAGCCGGTTTCCTTGTGGAGGATACGATATGGAAATCTTTCAAGTACTTATTTGGATCCTTCCTACAAGAGTCCATAAAAAATAGGCAAAAGATGAATCAATCCTAATTTGACTTCAAAAATTACCTGAGGATTCGAGTTTTGAATGCATAGTGGTTGTTGGTCCAAGTTAGGAGCCAACAACTCTTCAAGTGTTTGGTTGTTGTTCTGAGCCATTAATTCGGGTTTTGGACTACTTGCTCTATCTTTGGACGTGGAATGTGGACGGCAAAATCAAGTTCCATATGTGATGAGGTTGCTTTAAGTGTTCGATTGTTGTTCTAAGCCATTAATTCAAGTTCTAGACAACTTGGCTATATCTTCTGAAGTGGAATGTGGACGGCAAAATCAAGTCCTAGATGTAATGAGGTTGCTCTAAGTTGTTCGAGTCTCATTCAAATGTCCTTGATACTCAAGAAAGTCTAAATACAATACAGAAAATAAACTAATTAAGATAAATAAATAAATAAAATGAGTAAAATAAATAAATAAATAAATAAAATAGAGTGATAATAAACAAACTAGATGCTAGTACCTGGTAAGGGCGCTAAAAGAATTTGCCAGTATAGGGTGCACCCAATTTAAAACTTTACTAATAAGATAAGCAACTAGTACAGAGCGAGTAAATATTGATCCTACTAAAACTATACTAATTGTATTTATCATCAACTGTAATAATTAAAAATATAAATATAAATAACAACAACAACAATAATAATTAAAAATATAAATTAATTTAACCAAAGAAAATGCCAACATAAATAAGGAGAGTCCATAAATTTTTAGTTAAATAATAAAAAATAAAGAAACTAAAAGCAAAAATAAAAAGTAATGACATTCATATTTCCAAAGATAAACCACAGTGGTGAAACATTATGGGCACAGACAACCCTTCTCGAATCTCCACCTACTTTGCTCTCATTTTCTCTCCTCAAAACTATTTTTCTCTACGTCTCTACTGCTGCTTGTCTCTCTATCTTCCCTATTTCGCCTTTTTGGCGACACCCTATTCAAAAGCCAAAAATTGGCTTTTTATTATGCTCGGTCAAATCCATGTAGAATTAGGTTGCCTGTCCCCCAAATATAACCTAATTATTTGCCCACATGTGCAAGCCAAATAAAGCCATTAATTGATCACATGCTAGCCACTTTTAGTCTTAATTGCTTTCTGTTTTTTTCCATGTGCAAGATTAATTCGGCAATTAGGTGATTTTGCTTGGCCCTCTGTTATGATTTCTTTATGTGCAGATTTCCTTGTAGGCGTGCATGTGTAAGGAAAGTAACCATAGTTCTTCAATTCTTTATCTATTAAGCAGATTTCTTGTTGAATGTTTTGATTTAATTTTTCTTTGATTTTAAAATATTTAAAATAAGAAAATATAAAAATACAGATACAAATTAACATAATAAAATATAATTTAATAAATTAACTAAAATAATGAGAATAGTTAAGACCAAAACAAGAAGAAAAATGGAGGAATTAATAGTAAAACTACTATGTCAATAGCTAGAGGCTGTAGAGCGTTCATCTCTAGAGCCTGCAGAATGAAACTTGAAGTGTGCACCTAACAACTCGTTCTTTGGCTTGCTTTCTTTAGGTACTTTCGATTGCTGGATGATATTTGTCATCTGGCATTGGCGAAGTATCTTGAGTAATGGGAGGGACTTTCTACTCTTACACCCAAGAATCCATTACAATGAGAATCGCATGGGCGAGGTCTTCAAAGTACCATTGAGAAATGGGCTTTTTACCTTATTGGATATTAGTAGACTACTTAGATGACTTACTCTTGTCAAGTGTAGCTATTTTTCTTGTTGAATCATCAACAAACTCACTGCTTCATTATTCACTGGTTCATTATTCAATTCTTTCCACATCTAAATTATATCATTGAAGGGTATTTCTAGTGCCATCTTTGTGAAAGTAGACTTAGGAACTAGTTTAGAAACTGTTGTGCAGGCCTCTTTTGTGCTTCCCACCCAGATGGTGCAAATTGTTTCAACTAGATTTTGGGTAAGGGGCAAATCTAGCTAAACACAAAAAAATTATAAGTGATGGGGTTTTGAGTGGGGCCAACAATGGCTAGCGACTATCTATGATACTCAAGTTAGTTTTAGAAATGTTCTAGGGTGTTAAGAGCTTGCTAACCCTCAACAATGGCGTTAGCTCCAAGTTGAAGACTAGCCTTCGATTTTTTTTTTTTTTTTTTGTGTATTGCTTGGTTAGAAAGAGAATACTTGAGCATTTATATACAAAGTGCACTTGGGGTATTTCTATCACCATACCACCTGACATCTTTTCCTCCCCAAGTAGGGATACTCTTGTCCTTTTATGCTTATGGTCATTCCCATCCAAGGATTTGCCTCTGACGATTATCCGAGATGCTATGAAGATGTGCTTTAATGAAGGATCTTTAAAGCCATTAAGTTTGTAGTACATTGTATTATTCATGTGCTATAATCTAGCTAGGTAGTTCAACTACCTCTGTAAAAGAAGCCATGCAGTAGTTGACATGTCAAATGGGGCCAAATGGTCCTGACTCCTTCAACAGCTTCTATAAGCATGGCAATTTGTTGCTTCCACTTTTTTGACAGGTCACTTTCTCATTGGCTTTTTTATTTTTTTTGTGCAAATTTTATTGTACGCACAAGCACACAAATCTATTGTAAAATAGATTTTGCGGTGACGAGTGTTGATCCCACAAGGAAGTAAATTAAATTATGCATATAGTTACTTTTCTAAGTGTAAAAGTGAGTTGGTTGGAAGTAATTTTTTTTTATCTTAAGATTTAAAATAAAAAGGCAAGACTAAATTAAAGATGACATCAATGAAAATGAAACACTTTAGTCTCTAGATCCATGCCCAACATTCACTGTGGGCTTAATATTTCCTTTTTAGGGGGTATTTCCGCTCCTCATAATCCTCACTTTAATAAATATGGTGTTAAGCACTCAGTGTACCAGAGCTAATGATCTTCCACTAAATGTGGTGTTAAGAACATGCAGTGCCAGACGATAATAATCCTTCTCTCAATAATGTGGCAAGGCCATCAACTAAATAGCTTGGATACACTCTCTGTCGACATTGAGTTAAGAGGACTCACAAAATATTAGGGGGAATTTTCTCTCCAATTAATAGGGTGCTAAGTGCTCATTGTGCCAGACAGTTATGATTCATTATTAAGGAGCCAATATACCATGCAATATCTAGACATAATACATTGTCTTTCAACAATGAGTCAAAAAACCACATAAATCAGAGAGGAAAATAAAATAAACCTGGACTTCACCCAAGCTTGAAGCTAAATTAGCCACTCACAATTGAACTATGGGTAAAATGAGAATTTATTAAAATATATAGAAAATACAAGATAGAGAGATAATTACAAAAAATGGAGCTTAAAAATGGATTCAAGGGTGTAAAAATAGGGAGAGCCCTCTATTTATAGATATAATAGATAAATCATAGCCATTGGATAAAAACAATTCAGACGCTCAGGATTGCACCATGTAGTAAGCTTTGATTGGTTGGAGCACATCATCAGTCAGCACCACATTAGCATTTCAGTCTAATAAAATGTTGTCACATCATCAGTTAACGCCACATTAGTATTTTGGTCCCTGCAACATCATCGGTCAACATCATCGGTCAATGTCATGTCTTCCTACTATATATGTGAACAATACCGTATATGTCCCTTTTATGGTTCTCCTAAGGTTTTCGACCGTCCTAAGTTAAAAAATATCATCTGTTTCATTGTACAACTTCTCGTTAGTCGTAAAATGGCTAAAATATTCCTTAAATACATAAAATACTTAAATTATTTTAAAACACGCCTAATAAAAGCTTAGAAGATTTAACTACGTAAAAGTGAAAATGTTACTGAGACTTGGAGCATAAAATGAAAACTCCCTCCATTTTATGCGAGCACTATCTGCTTACTGAGGCAAGAGGCCCATTACTAAGAAAAAGTTGAGTTGAACAAATCAAACTCTCACCGTTCGACGTGAACACACTCTGCTCACTGAGGTAGGAGGCTTAGTTACTAAGTAATAGTTCTCTCAATTTTGATCATCTCTCATTGTTGGATGCGAATACTCCGTGCTTATTTAGGCAGGAGACCCAATTACTAAGTGAGAGTGTCACTTATTTTTCTTTTCTTTTTTTTTGGGTATAATGATCACTATCGTTGAGCAAATCTTTATCGAGGAGTTTAGAAGCTACAATCTTTTTCCAAATGATGCAATTCGAAAAGAATTGAATATCAATGATTTTTTTGGTAATCAAGGTGGTTTCAAAGGTTTTTGACTATATGAAGATAATGTGTCAGAAAGTGTATACAGACGTAGGGTGTCTATATAAGGCATGAACATCTATTTGCCGTTGTTCTACCAAATCGATGTAGAACTGAATCTGCCTTAGGGACTAGATCTGGCTTAGAACACATCAATATCCCGCATGTTTTGGTTTCCAGTCGATATACACTTATCCACCAAATACCAAATCTGAAATTCATTTAAAACAGTTTTTCACGATACTGTTGAGTGTTAGAAAGTGCATATTTATAAAGGAGAAATCGTTATTTTATATATCAAGTATTGCTAACAACCGTTACTTTTATGTGTTTAAATTGCTTGTACTTTAATTATGTGTGTTTTATTTTAATTAAGTATTTAATGTATTTTAGGGGCATCATAGTTATTTCACAATAAACGAGAGATCAAATGGCAAAACGGACATCATTTTTGAGCTCAGGACGGTCGAAAACCTTAGGAGGAGTATAAAAGGAAAAATGACACTGTTCACACGTACGGTACTGTTCACATATACGGTACTATTCACATATACGGGTACTGTTGGCGTTACTGTGCAAATAGTGGCGGTTGACTGTACTGTGCAAATAGTGGCGGTTGACTGTACTGTGCAAATAGTGGCTGATGACGTGGCAAAATCCTGAGCGTCCAAACTGTTGTTAATCCGATGGCCATGATTTACTCGATGTAACTATAAAAAGGGGGCCTCCCCCCCTAATTGAGCACCTCTGAATCCATTTTTGGGATTCATTTTCTGTAATTCTCTCTCTATCTTGTATTTTCTTCGTATTTTAATAAATTCCCATTTTGCTCCTAGTTCAACTATGAGTGGCTAATTTTCTTTCAAGCTTGGGTTGAAGGTGAAGTCTCAACATGTGTCATGGGTTTGATTTGGTAAATTTATTTTCTCTTCCCCTCTAGTTTTTGTGGATGTTTTGACTTCTCGTCGACAAATAATACTAATCTTGTCTAGTACTGCCCTGTTTTCACCGACACCCTAGTATAAGATTATTATTATTTGGCACGATAAGCCCTTAGCACCATATTTATTAGAGCGTGGTTCATGAGGTGTGGATTCCCCTCTCATGATCTATTTGGCATTAATATGGAATATTTAGCCCATAATGCATGTTGATACGGATCCAGATACCCAAGTACGTCATTTAATAGATTTACACTTCAATTTATTTCTGCCATTTTATTTCCAATTTCAGAATTTAATCTTGCCATTTTAATTTAAGTTTTAGCATATTTCAAATCATTTTCACCATAAATCCAACCATCCATTTACAGAATTAATTCTATAA
Source organism: Citrus glauca (assembly GCA_029633175.1). NCBI lineage: Eukaryota > Viridiplantae > Streptophyta > Magnoliopsida > Sapindales > Rutaceae > Citrus > Citrus glauca. The sequence continues at coordinate 21,933,884 of JAQOOD010000002.1, read as the reverse complement.
ATAATTAAAATCCACCTCCTCGTGGGATCGACACTCGCACCATTAAGCTATACTACAACAGATTCGTGCGCTTGCGAGTTCAATAAAATTTGCACAACAAGTTTTTGGCGCCGTTGCCGGGGAGGTAAGTAATTTTAATTCATAGAATTAATCTTTGTGAATATTTCCATTTAATTTTCTTTTGAATCTACACTTAGAGGTTAGTATTTCTTTTCTTTTTCTCTACTTTAAATTATGTAATTTAATTTTCAAGTTAATTTTTATTTCTTCTTTGTCATTTTTATTTATCTTATTAATTTATTTTTAGTTAGTTTATTTCACGTATTTGTTCTTGTGTTTTTATAGTAAGTTTGTAATAGCGCAACAAGGTTAGTATCGTAATTTCTCCTTCTTCTTATTTTTATTTGTTTTGCTCTTATTTTTATTTTTATTTTATTTGTTTTGTTTTCCATTTATTCTTGTATTTCTTGTATGCATGGTCGTAGGTCATTATTACCCAATCTTGAACCTATAGACCTTGAACTTGAGAGAACACTTCGCACACACAAAAACGTTAAAAACAAAATGGATTTACAAGCACCACAAGAGAGGCCATTTAAGGACTACTTTAGTCCCTTAGCTAATTTGAGCACATCATGCATACGGTACCCAAATGTAGCTGCTAGGAGTTTTGAATTAAAACCTAGTGTGCTAAATTGTCTCCCCACGTTCTATGGCCTAGAAAATGAGGACCCATACAATCATTTGAATGATTTTCATGCAATTTGTCAAACATTTAAATATGAAAATTTTTCAGATGATGATGTAAAACTTAGATTATTCCCATTTTCTTTAAAGGATAGAGCTCGTTCATGGCTTAATACATTACCTGCTAATAGTATTGCATCATGAGAACAAATGGTTACAAAATTTTTAAATAAATATTTCCCAGTTCATAAAACAAATGCTATTCGCAGGGAAATCTCGGAGTTTACCCAGAGAGATGACGAGCAGTTTTTCGAAACATGGGAGCGATTCAATGGGCTACTCTTGAAGTGTCCACATCATGGGTACGAGAAATGGCACCAATGCCAATACTTTTTAGAGGGCTTATTACCAAATGTGCAAGAATGGCTAATGGCGACAAGTGGAGGAGAGCTAATGTCAAAAAGTGCATCAGAGATTTGGGAATTCTTCCAGCGACAAGCAGATAATTCCCAACAACGGAGTCGATCACTCAGGAGTACCAGAAGGGTTAAGGGAGTGAATGAGGTTCACATTGGCGAATCCAATTCGGAAATCAAAGAAGTCAAAGCAATAATTGAAGGTCTCTCTCGACAAATAGCATCGTTATCGACTGCTAAATCAACAGAGCCACATGACCTTGACTCATATCCAGATCAAGCCAATGCCATAGGAGTAATAAGAAAACCATCAAATTACAACCCATACTCCAATACATATAACTCTAGATGGAGAGACCACTCCAATTTTTCATGGTCGCAAGGATTCCAACAGAATGGACCAGCAGCTCCAGCTCCACCAATGCAACCAATTGCTCAAAATCCTCAAGCCTCTCAGCCACCATTCAGACTATACAATCAGAATCAGAACCAGAACTACTCTCAACCTAGACCATGGGAGGATGCATTCCAGAATCTTAGGAATGTTACTCACTCCACGATTGAGCAACAAAACCGCACCATTGATGGATTACGAAATGAGTTGAGAGCGGGCTTCAACTTACAAGCTCAATCAGTTTCAAGCTTGGAGAAGATGGTGGGACAACTTGCTTCTTCAGTTCAGACCTTGGCAATGACTGTTGAGAAAGGTAAATTTCCAAGTCAACTAGTGCCTAACCCTAAAGGAGTGCATGAAGCAAGTACCAATTCACCACAGCAGCATGGAGAGGTCAAAGCTGTCATGACCTTGCGGAAAGGAAAAGAAGTCGACAATAAAGTGGAAATGCCAGTGACAAAAGACAATCAAATTGTACCTGTGAACGTTGAGGACTCATCACCAGAGGAAAACGAAGACACCAACCCACGAGAATATGTTCCAAAAGCTCCATTTCCTCAGAGGTTAGCGAAAGGAAAGAAAGGAAAATCTACAGGTGAGATTCTTGAAATTTTCAAACAGGTAAGTGTTAACATCCCATTACTTGATGCTATAAAGCAAGTTCCATCTTATGCCAAGTTTCTTAAATATCTGTGTACTAAAAAGAGAAATATGCATGTTCAAAAGAAGGCATTTTTAACAAAAAACATTAGTTCTATACTCCAACATAAAATTCCTTTAAAATGCAAAGATCCAGGTTCCCCCACTATCTCATGTAGTATAGGAAACCACACAATTGAGAATGCTTTGTTGGATTTAGGAGCTAGTGTAAATTTGTCGCCTTATTCAGTTTTTGTGAAACTTGGACTGGGAGAATTACACCCAACTCCAGTGGTGTTACAACTTGCAGATCGGTCCACGAAAATACCTCGTGGTATTGTGGAGGACGTGCTTATCCAGGTAGACAAGTTTTATTTTCCTGTTGACTTCATTGTAATTGACACTCAACCAATACAGGATTCAAGAAAGCACATCCCCATTATCCTAGGCCGACCTTTCTTGGCAACTGCGGATGCTCATATTCAATGCAGAACTGGAAATATGCAGTTGTCCTTCGGCAACATGACTATGGAGCTGAACATCTTCAATATTGCCAAACAACCTCACAACACAGATGATGGAATTGTTGATGTGGACTTAATTGAAGCATTAGTTGATAACTCTTTTGTTTCAAACCTTAGTGATGATCCTTTACAAACATGTTTAACACACTTTGGTTTGGATTTTGATATTGACAGATCGGTCGATGAGGTCAACGCCCTACTTGACTCAGCACCATCTATGGACACTAATAAATGGAAGCCACGAGTTGAACAACTAGCGCTATCAGAGAATAAACTCATTCCATCATCAGAATCACCACCGAAACTCGAGCTCAAACCATTGCCCAACACTTTGGAATATGCATTTTTGGGGGACGAAAGTACTTTACCGGTAATCATCTCATCATCCCTCAATGACGAACAAAAAGGTAAGTTGTTGGATGTTTTAAAAGAACACAAAGGAGCATTAGGATGGACCATAGCAGATATAAAAGGTATAAATCCAGTAGACTGCATGCATTACATTCACCTTGATGAAAATGCTAAATCTACTAGGGAAATGCAACGTCGGTTGAATCCTAATATGAAAGAAGTTGTTAGAACAGAAGTCCTTAAGCTATTAGACGCAGGTATCATTTACCCAATTTCTGATAGTTCATGGGTCAGTCCTGTTCAAGTTGTCCCCAAAAAGTCAGGAGTCACTGTAGTTACGAATACCGATAATGAATTGATACCAACTAGAGTAACTACAGGATGGCGCGTATGCATTGATTATAGAAAGTTGAATTCTGTCAACGTAAAGACCATTTTCCTTTACCATTCATCGATCAAATGCTTGATAGGTTAGCAGGTCACGAATTTTATTGCTTTCTAGATGGCTACTCAGGATATAATCAGATTCCCATAGCACCAAAAGATCAAGAGAAGACCACTTTCACTTGCCCTTTTGGCACTTTTGCATATAGGAGAATGCCATTTGGATTATGTAATGCACCTGCTACATTTCAACGATGCATGTTAAGCATTTTTTCTGATATGGTTGAACGATTCCTTGAGGTCTTTATGGATGACTTTTCTGTCTTTGGTGATTCATTTGATCAATGTTTACGTCATCTAACACTAGTTCTGCAGAGATGTATCGAAAAGAACTTGGTCTTAAATTGGGAAAAGTGTCATTTTATGGTAACACAAGGTATTGTTCTTGGTCACATCATTTCAAGCAAAGGTATTGAGGTTGACAAAGCAAAGGTATTGAGGTTGACAAAGCCAAGGTGGATCTCATTTCTAATCTTCCTCCACCTAAAACAGTCAGAGAAGTAAGATCTTTCCTTGGGCATGCTGGTTTTTACAGACGTTTCATTAAAGATTTTAGCAAAGTTTCTAGACCCTTATGCAATTTACTTGCTAAGGATGCACCTTTTATCTTTAATGATTCATGTCTTGTGGCTTTTGAAAAATTAAAGCAATTGTTGACAACATCACCCATCATTCAGCCCCCAAACTGGAGCTTACCATTTGAGCTCATGTGTGATGCTTCTGATTATGCAGTAGGAGCAGTATTAGGACAAAGAGTTGATCGAATTCCCCATGTTATTTATTATGCTAGTATGACATTGAATGATGCACAGTTGAACTATTCAACTACTGAAAAAGAAATGCTAGCAGTAGTGTTTGCATTGGAAAAATTTCGATCTTATCTCATTGGTTGTAAAATAATTGTGTTCATAGATCATGCTGCTCTGAAATATCTTCTCACGAAGAAAGATGCAAAAGCTAGACTAATTCGTTGGGTGTTACTTTTGCAGGAATTTGACTTGGAATTCAAAGATAAGAAAGGCACAGAAAATGTTGTGGCGGACCATCTCTCTCGTCTTCATTTTGACACAATTACAGAGCCACTAACATTGAATGAGTCCTTTCCAGATGAACAATTAATGAGTGTGGAAGTTTTACCTTGGTATGCTGATATAGTTAATTATCTTGTTACAGGCAAACTTCCAGAGCATTGGACTAAGCAAGACAAGGCCAAATTCTTTGCAGAAATAAAGAATTTCTTTTGGGATGACCCATATTTGTTCAAATATTGTGCAGACCAAATTGTCAGACGATGTGTCCCAGAAAATGAAATTCAGAATATCCTTTCATTCTGCCATGAACAAGCTTGTGGAGGCCATTTCAGTGCTAAAAAAACAGCGACTAAAGTTTTACAATGTGGTTTCTATTGGCCAACTATATTTCGAGACGCTTATACTTTTTGTTCTTCATGTGATAGGTGTCAACGAATGGGGAGCATTACACGAAGGAACATGATGCCACTAAATCCAATTTTAGTGGTTGAGATTTTTGACATATGGGGTATCGACTTCATGGGACCCTTTCCCCATTCTTTTGGCCATCAATACATCTTGGTAGCTGTTGATTACGTATCGAAATGGGTAGAAGCGATTCCATGCAGAACTAATGATCACAAAGTGGTGATAAGGTTTTTGAAAAGTAACATTGTTTCACGCTTTGGATTCCCTCGAGCGATAATCAGTGATGGTGGTGCCCACTTTTGCAATAAAGCATTCAAAGCTCTTTTGACAAAGTATTCAATCACTCATAAAGTGGCGACCCCGTATCATCCGCAAACCAGTGGCCAAGTGGAGATCTCCAATCGAGAACTAAAGCACATATTAGAAAAGACGGTGAGGCCGGACAGAAAAGATTGGTCATTAAGACTTAATGACGCATTATGGGCATATAGAACGGCTTTCAAGACCCCGATTGGGATGTCACCCTATAGGCTAGTGTATGGAAAAGCTTGCCACCTACCTGTGGAACTCGAGCATCGTGCATATTGGGCTATCAAGAAATTCAATTTTGACATGCATCAAGCCAGCTCAGAAAGAAGATTACAATTGGCAGAACTTGAAGAAATTCGTAATGACGCGTATGAAAATGCCAAAATTTACAAGCAACGAATGAAAGTCTTCCATGATAAGCATATTATGAGAAAATCTTTCACTCCAGGTCAGAAAGTACTTTTATTCAACTCTCGCTTGCATATTCCCAGGTAAGTTACGCTCTCGATGGTCTGGTCCATTTATTGTTCATACTGTTTTTCCACATGGGGCAATTGAAATTAAAGACCCAAAGAACGGTGTCACATTTAAAGTTAATGGTCAAAGATTAAAGCCATATCTAGAGTACCAACCACATGGAGAAGACACCGAAATAAATTTGAGTGACCCACCAGATTTGAATTGATTTTTTCTTTTCGGTGGTTTGATTTTTCTTTCTTTATTTATTTTTATTCTTTTGCTAATTGAATTTATTTTTGCATAAGTGTGTTTCTTTTGTCATTAACTTTTCTTTTATCATTGTTAATAATGAGTGCCACACGAAGATCGTTCCTCCTGAACATGCTTAAACCACTTCAACGTATCAAAACTCATCTCAAAAGGCAGATTCATTCTTGTAAAACACATCGCATTTGGGCTCTACAACCACCAGAGTTAGTAGCATACATTGAGGATTTAGAAGGCCAACTCAGAAATATTGAGAGAGATGTTTTCGACATCCAGTTGGAGCTTGAGGTAAATTCAATAAGAGGACGATTTTAATTTTCTTTATGTGTTTCAATTTGTTTTTTCTGTTTGTGTGCTTTAGTTTGTTACCCCGGTGAAGTGGCGGATAACGGTACTCTGTGACAATCAAGTCGGTTACTTCAGTTTCCCATAATAACTGATATTCTGAGGTGAAAGAATGGACAGAACCGAGATTCTAGCGAAGCTTCACAAGCGATTCCCTTCACTCCCTCAGAATGCCCTCCTTACGATCTACAAAACTCGGTCCGAACGCATGCGACTGCTCATGAGGAATAACATACCTGCTGACATCCGTTGGTTAATTGAAGCAAAAGTACGATTGGCAGGTGAGTTACCTCCAAAATTTATTGCATACATGCCTGGTTGTGGGAAAGGAAACTATGCAAGAAAACGACGAGCTCGAAGAATTTCTGTTGCTTGTCATAAGTGTGCCAGAATGAATTGCAATAAAAACCGATGTTCTTTAGGAATGGTATCTGATAACAGGGAAGATAAAATTCAATTCATTAGGGATGGCTTGAATAAGGAGTCATTGGATGATATCCTTTTGTCTCTTGAAACGCATCCCAGTGGATATGTGCAAGGAGCGATTCTCCAGTTATGGCCATTATTCCAGAAAGAACATGCACGATATAGTCTCGGGAATCTGACTATAAAAGACCCTGTTTGCCAGTTTATAAGAAAATTGGATGGGAAGCCTATCCTCGACCCATAGAGGGCGTTCAAGCCGTTTCTGGACGTAAAACCAGAGGAAGATGTGAGCCACAGTCGCAACTACCTGTAAATATCCTTTTACTTTACTGTTATTTTATTTTATTTCACTGTTGCTTTATCAGTGCATTATTGTCTTTAATAATTTTCTTACTGTTTGTTTTTACTGTTTGCTTTTTGACTATCGAGCCATGTGCTTTACGCGTTTTTGACATTGACCCGCCACCTCATACACAGTTGTGATCCATTGTCACCAAGAATCTTAAATATGACTTTTTGTTAAGCACTCACAAATTGTTTTTGAGAAATATCCCAATGGCAGCTACTCCCAATAGACAATTCAAGAACATTTGTGTGCTTTCTGGATTTACCTATGGCAAACATAAAGAGTTCGTTGATGTAGCCATAGATCTTGGTCGAAACATAGCAGAGAGGAAATTACACTTAGTGTATGGAGGAGGTAACCGAGGGTTATCAAAATTGGTCTCAGAAGCTGCTCTTGTCAGAGGAAGCCAAGTGTTAGGCATCATCCCTAGAGTCCTAAAACCTTTGGGCAGTGTGTCTGACTCCACGACTGGAGAAGAATTAGTCGTCTCAGGTATGCAAGAACGGATAACTGAATTGCTCGATCATGCTGATGCTTTTATTTTCCTGCCAGGAGATCTTGCAACACTAGAGGCACTTATCACACTAGCATCTTGGGCCCAACTGCACATTCACCAGAAACCCATCGGTTTGTTTAATGTCAATAATTTTTATGATGGCTTTATCGCATTTCTTAACCATGCAATAAAAAACTACTTTATTCCTTCCAGTGCGAAAAAACTTTTTGTTTGTGCTCACACTGCTAATGAGCTACTTGACATGTTACAAGCTTATAAACCAGAGCCAGACCCCTGGAGCTTTGTGTTGGAGCGTTCAAATGATGATGGTAACAATAGCCGCAGTAAGAAGTACAAATTAGATTTAACTCTTCGCCTGTAAATATTTTCTTCTGTGTTGCACCAACCAGGTGATGTCTTCTAAACTCTACTTCTTTTCTTTAAAACATTGAGGACAATGTTTCGTTCTGGTTGGGGGGAGGGAATAATGGACAATTGTGGAATCTTGGTTAAGTTTTTACTAATTTTTTGTTGTAGAAACTAACTGTTGCTAACTTTTTGTGTTGAAGATGGCTGAATATAGAGTGTAGTGACTCTAGAAACGCATCTTCATCGTTTGAAAAAAAAAATTAAAAAAAAATTTATATTTTCTTTTTCTTTGTTTTGATGTTCATTTTTCTTTTTCTTTTTTAATTTCTCCTTTATAAATATACATTTTCAAACAAAAATTTTTTTGAGTCAAAGATGGCTGAATATAGAGTGTAGTGCCTCTAGAAACACATCTTCTTAAAAAAAATTCATTTTCTATCATTTTCTAATTAATTTTTCTGCATCATTTTCACATTTCTGCATGCATATTTTCTTTTTACGTTTAGAATATGTTGGGGGGTAGGGTGTTGTTTAAAAAAAAAAATTTTTTTTTGATTTGTTTTAACATTGGATAACATGATGATTTCAAATTTTAGTATTTGTATTATCTTTAGTCTGAAGTGATGTTACACTATGTTTGCTACTCTACATGTTGATGTCGGAGACAAAAATAAGTTGCTTGAAGGAATGAACATGTCATAATAAATACCAAGTGAGTTTTTGAGCCTATTATTTTTCTTGGAGAGTAACCCTTTTGCCCATTCTTTATATAGCTTAGCAGTTTATTATTATACACGATCTCTAGATTGCTTTTGAGTTAACCCTAAAAAAAAAAAAAAAAGAGAGTGTGTTGTTACATTTGGAAGCCCATTTAATTAGTAGATATGGAAGATTATTTAGAGTCCTAAAAGATGATGGAAAGGCCCTCTTTGATCCGTTTGAGCCTTTCTAACCATCCCTTTTATGAATATCCATAGTTAACCCTTTTGAGCCTTAAAAAAAAAAAAAACTTTTCTTTCTCAATTTATTATCTTGACCCACTCCGATTTGGAGTATTACCCAATATCTTACAAGATCCATCACCTTTTTATGTTTGAGAAAACTGTAAATAAATATTTTGTATATTAAAGTTATGCCTAGTTCAAAAAAAAAAGAAAAAAGAAAGAAAGAAACAAAAATTGTTGCTTCAAAAAAATAAATAAATAATAATAATAGGTGAAATCCACCTTGCAACTTTCAAAAAAAAAAAAAACTTCTATGCATTTTTCTCAAACATACATTTTGTCTTCCTTATTTCCCTTTTTTGTTAGCTATGTCCCTAGCCTACGTTACGTCCTAATAAAAGTCCTTCTTGATTTTAGGGAACTATAATCTGAAGTAGAAGCTAGTTATATGGGCTAAAAAGATGTAGTGATGCATAAAAAAAATAATAATAATAAATAAAATGGGTTGACTAGCATTTTTATTTGACTGGAGATCGTATTATTTCTAAGTTAAGGGCATATTTCTTTTTGGTGAGAGCATGTGAGACCACTTCTTATTATTTTCTCTCAATTACCATTCATTGGAGTGACTATTTTTATTTGGGTTTAATTTCTTTGTGAGAGTGTCACTACTTCCAGTGAGATTTTGGGGTTTAACATGTCATTCTTAAAGGTAGCTACAACAAAGTCTACTGGGCTGATTCATGTGGATGGTTGATGTGGGTGTGATGTTTCTTTAAACTTGAGATAATGCTTATACTTTTATTTGATTGTTATCATTAATCTGATTGAATAAAAAGAGGTTTAAAAAAAAAATTATTTTTTGAATTTTTGTTTTCGCTTTATTTGCTAGGGACTAGCAATAAGCTGGTTGGGGGGTGTGTTGAGTGTTAGAAAGTGCATATTTATAAAGGAGAAATCGTTATTTTATATATCAAGTATTGCTAACAACCGTTACTTTTATGTGTTTAAATTTCTTGTACTTTAATTATGTGTGTTTTATTTTAATTAAGTATTTAATGTATTTTAGGGGCATCATAGTCATTTCACAATAAACGAGAGATCAAATGAAAAAACGGACATCATTTTTGAGCTCAGGACGGTCGAAAACCTTAGGAGGAGTATAAAAGGAAAAATGACACTGTTCACACGTACGGTACTGTTCACATATACGGTACTATTCACATATACGGGTACTGTTGGCGTTACTGTGCAAATAGTGGCGGTTGACTGTACTGTGTAAATAGTGGCGGTTGACTGTACTGTGCAAATAGTGGCGGTTGACTGTACTGTGCAAATAGTGGCTGATGACGTGGCAAAATCCTGAGCGTCGAAACTGTTGTTAATCCGATGGCCATGATTTACTCGATGTAACTATAAAAAGGGGGCCTCCCCCCCTAATTGAGCACCTCTGAATCCATTTTTGGGATTCATTTTCTGTAATTCTCTCTCTATCTTGTATTTTCTTCGTATTTTAATAAATTCCCATTTTGCCCCTAGTTCAAGTATGAGTGGCTAATTTTCTTTCAAGCTTGGGTTGAAGGTGAAGTTTCAACATGTGTCATGGGTTTGATTTGGTAAATTTATTTTCTCTTCCCCTCTAGTTTTTGTGGATGTTTTGACTTCTCGTCGACAAATAATACTAATCTTGTCTAGTACTGCCCTGTTTTCACCGGCACCCTAGTATAAGATTATTATTATTTGGCACGATAAGCCCTTAGCACCATATTTATTAGAGCGTGGTTCATGAGGTGTGGATTCCCCTCTCATGATCTATTTGGCATTAATATGGAATATTTAGCCTATAATGCATGTTGATACGGATCCAGATACCCAAGTACGTCATTTAATAGATTTACACTTCAATTTATTTCTGCCATTTTATTTCCAATTTCAGAATTTAATCTTGCCATTTTAATTTAAGTTTTAGCATATTTCAAATCATTTTCACCATAAATCCAACCATCCATTTACAGAATTAATTCTATAAATAATTAAAATCCACCTTCTCGTGGGATCGACACTCGCACCATTAAGCTATACTACAACAGATTCGTGCGCTTGCGAGTTCAATAAAATTTGCACAACAGATACCACCCGAAAACACGGCACTCAGGGCCTTCAAAAAGGGTGAACGTTGTGAGAAAATAATTTTGTTGGATAAAAATCAGTTTTGGCGGATAAAACAGGACCTGTCTGATGCACAGGATCCTCAGGCTTGAGGCAAGCGCAGAGCATACTCAGTTTAAAAATTTAGAGGTGAGCGTATCATTTTTTACTCAAATAATTTCTTTGAGTCCTAGAAGGGAGAGAGGTTTAGATAATGTCGAAACTTAAGCTTTTTATTTTTTTTCGAATTGGCTCCCTTACAACTAAGACTAAAGGTGCTTTATATAGAGGATCATTGAGAACAGAAACTCTCGAATGATCATATCACATAGCACACCTTTTTTGAAAGCAAAGAAGCCAATCAAGACTTTTTCAAAAGGTAAGCATACTTACAAGGACTTTAACAAAAGCAAAGCACACATACAAGGACTTTAACAAAAGTAAAGCACACTCACAAGGACTTTATCAAAAGTAAAACACATGTACAAGGATTTTAACAAAAGACAAACGGGAGACGCATGGGTTATTGCATCAAAAGGAGTGTGAAAGCGACAAAGTGTCATTATGGAGTGGATGGATAACGCGATGGTGACACGTCTCTTAACTAGATCAGTGTGCTTTACAAGCCTCACAGAGTGAAAAATATGTCACTATGGAGATACCTTTCGATATAGTAGAAAAATGATAGGAGACAATATTTGTTGTAGTCATTTGATAATTTTTGAAGTAATAAAATAATAACAACCCTAAAATTAATTACCTAAAGAAAATGCCTAATCTAAAACAAATAAGGAAAACCTCTTAAATGGCTTTAATGCCTTACATCAATCAACATGGAAAATAGGCAATTAAAAAAGAAATGGCTTATTTGTCTCGCCACTTGCCTCTTCAAGAAACGGGAAAGTATTCAAAAAGAAAAGTAGCATATTTTCCCACAATAATATGCAAGCTAACTTGCTGGTGTCATGGTAATGATTATTTGGAAACTTCAAGAGCCTGAATCATGCATTTGGTGATCTGAATATCATGTGCAACGACGAATTTGATTGAGCCCAAATTGCTTGAATAAACACAATAAGTGCTTATTTGGATTTCTTTGCACGAGCTCTTATGACGGGTTTGATCGGAACTTGAATAGGGTCTAAATATGTCTCATCCCACATGCTTATTACAACTTTGTCCTCAATCCCATCAATGCATTTGAGAAATCCATCTCTTTACAAGAGCATTATTGGATCACTTCAATATGTCACTTTAACAAACCCTAAAATAGTATCTACTATCAACAAACTTAATCAGTTTTTGGCAGCTCTTACTATTCCAAATTGGCAAGCTTATAGGAGGGCGCTTGGATATCTGAAGGCACTGCACATTTTGATCTTCAGTTCTTTCACTTAGGATCTCTTACTTTGATAGCATATTCAAATGTAAATTGGAGGTCTAATCTAGATGATAGGAGATGAATAGAAGGGTGTTGTTTGTTCCTATGATAAAATCTTGCTTCTTGCTTATCAAAGAAGCAAATTCTTGTCTCTTAGTCTATTATTGAATCAGAATATAGAGCACTTGCCTTAGCCACTCCTAAGGTGTTATTGATAACTTATCCACTGAAACTTTTATGTTTTCTAAAACTCATTTTCTTGCTCAAAATGGTATAACTTAAGTATTTTGATTTTTTTTGCTCTCTAGACTTCAGGAGCAGAGAGAACTTCTCAATCATGGCTTCCACTTCATCTTCAAATCCTTTCAATCATATTACTCTTTTCTTCTCTTTCTCTACCTAAATCTTGCACTTCTCATACTACTAATAAAATTGAAAACCTTGTAGAATATTCCTACATCCCTGCATCAGCCCAAATCAGTGAGATATCCTACCCTCTCATCAGTCCTTATCAACTGTACAAACGACCCAGTTCCTTTACCCGTAGTATTCGTACTTTCATCTATACTAGAAGGCCTCATCCAAAAGAATATATCTAGTCTTCTTGCCTAGATCAGTGTGCTCTTCAAGCAATTTCTGCTGAGCAATATGTCACTCTAGAAATTCCCTCAGAGTTAATTTCCAACTGGAAACGAGAAGGTCATACCCATCTCCATCTTGGAGGAATCAGATTAATCCTAACCCTTCATGGGAGAAAAGGATTACCAGTCACAGCTCGCCTTGCCCTCCTTGATACTCGCTTCAAACAGTACCAAGATGCTGTTATTGGCACTATTCTTATAACCCTTCATGCAAGAAGTGTTTTACTCACTTTCTATCCAAATTTCAACCTTTCCCTCTAAGACACCAATTTGCCCACAACCTTGAAAGTCCAAATCCAAATTCAAGGTGCAGAACAAATCTCCTTAGCCAAATTAGCCACTCTCTATCATCAATTGGTCTATAGGCTTTAAAATTATGCCTTAGATCTACCCACTCCTGACCATCACTCTAACACCCTTATGGTGTTAGCTGAATCTGACAAGATCCCAACAATCATCCAGATCCCAAGATAAATTCCCCGTCATGAGCTCATCAAGCTTATGCCTCTTGAATGGATCTCTAACTATGAACAATTCCATACTACTACAGCTCCAATTCAGACATCTGAGGGCATGTTTGACAGACGTCTAGATGGAACAGTCAACATGACTTTTAAACCACCTCACAGTGCTCCATCAGAGCTTCTTCGGCTCTCCTTTACCTATTCTTCCATGATCACAGCTGTATAGACAACTCAAGAAGATCTGCCCATTACAGGGTTCAACTTTGAAGGCTATCTTGTTTATCCAACAAAACTAAATGGACATTTCCTATGGGATGCCCCTGGCTCAGGCATGTGTGACCCCAGTTGTCCTTGTTGTGATGATTGGGAAGAGGACGATGATTGTTCCAGGAAAAGGGAACCTAAAAAGAAAAACCCTCTAGTCTCATGCCATCATACTGACCCTAAACCACCACAAGATCCTCCATCTCCACCAAATCCATTACCCTTTACAAAAAAGAACTCAAATGGATTGCAAAACATTGTAAATCCAAGATTTCATCACCAATCCCAAATCCAACACCACCACTGAGTTGTATGATGTTTTCATCAACTTTTTCAGACTACTCTTCCTCCTTTCCTCCTTTAGACACCTGCACAGAGTCCCAACGGAATGTTGTGTCTAAACCCTTTATCCCTTCAGCCATCACCTCTACAGGACACCTTGAACCACCTAAACCTTTGGAATCAGTCGTCAACTGGCAAACCCAAAATGCCAGAGCACAGGATGATACTTTGTTGAATATCAATTCAAAAGTTGAGAAAATCAGTTTACGAACTGAACATCTTGAGACAAAGGTCGACTCCATTACTGCACAGATGCAGCAGATCCACCAAAATCTTCAGTCCAGAATTACTCAACTTGATTCTGAGTTACGAACCATACTTGCTCAACGCTATAATGGCCCATAATTTGACTAAAAGAAAAGAGAGATCAGACGCTAAAACTGAGCTTGACCAGATAGAATCAGAAAAATAAAAACCTACCATTTTTACTACATCCCCTCCGATCATTTCCATCGATCCAACTTATCATCCTTTTGCCTCTATACTTTCCCCTATCCAACAATATAAACCTTCCAAGTTATTTGGTATGACTCATGCTCTTTTTAGAGACAATTCATTGCCACCACAACTTAAACCTAAACAAAAGCCTAAACCTCAACCACGACTAGTCACCATTCACTAACCTGTTGTTTTCACTCCTGACCAATAATCTCCTGGTTATACACCAGCATCACCATCAGCACCTCCACCACCAGCTCCTTCTCAACCTCCTACCCAATCTAAGGATAAACAACCCATGCACCAATTCAGTGCCCACACAGTTACCCACTCATTCACTACAAATGATCAAACTTCTGATTCAAATCTAGCTGTTTCAGATAGTACTACTGAGACAGATACAGAATCCTCAGTATCCACATGTGACTCTGAAAAGTCCTATGCTAATATCACCAAAATCCTGATGACTCAACCTGATCAACTTAATCAAGGCCAAACCTCTCACACTGAACCATATGTTGACATTTCTTCTGAATTCTCTGCCTCAAACTAACCTCCTCCAGCCCAGGCCCAAACCAATCCAACTGGTCTAAAATTGTCAAATGGTTCATGGTTCAGATTTGATGATCTTCCCTCCTTTAAATGGCGTGATCAGCTTAATGAAATGTCTGCCTGGCTTGACTTACAAATGTTAAGGCTAGGAGCCACAACTCAATCAGTCCTTAGAGAATTTACCACTCGTTTTACGGGTGCCCTCAGAGATTGGTTTGAATTTTTTAGCCAATACCGACAATTGCAGTTTGTTCAATTGCCAGAAGTCTCAAGTGCCCTTGCTGTTATCCATGATCAATTCCTTAGAGACTATCACAACATGAAATGCTGTTCACTCAATGTTAAGGATCTTGACTTCCATTATAAAAGAATGTTCCTGCTGTTCTATAAGCTTAATAGATTCAATGAGCCAACATTAAAGCATGTTTTTCTGGCTTCCCTTCCTGATGAACTCCAACCAGACATACAAAGACAACTCCGTGCATCTAATCTTGTCCTTGATAACATTTCTCTTCGCAAAATCTTCCAACTTGCCAAAACTTGTCTTGACAAACTCTGTGAGCATAAATAGTTTTTCAAAGAACTGTTGAAAGACAGAGAACCATTTCGAAGTGCCTACAAAAAGCCTTATTTGCAGATTAAGTGCAAACAGAAGAAGGATTGTGATTGCAGTCCTAAAAAGAAAAGGCATTTTCGAAAATTCAAATGTCCGGAATATTCATTTAAGCCTCGCCGGTCCAAAAAGCCATACAGATTCTTCAGAAAGAAGTCATATTCATCCAGAGAATTTAAAAGGAGAAAGTCCAGCAGATGTTTCATGTGCAAGAAGAAAGGTCACTATGCCAAGGATTGTCTCAACAAAAGGGAAAAATCTATTCGGCTACTTGAACATCCTCAGGCCACCACAGATTACTCTCCAGAAAAAGATGAACTGGAATTCTATTTTTCAGAACAAGATGACCCTAATGATGAAACAGTGTTCGCACTACAGAATTCCTCTGATGACTTAGACAGTGATCAGTTACAAGTGATTTTTCACCAACAGATGCTATCCCTTGATACCACTATTCCCATACCTTCCATTAAACTCTAAATCTTGCCCTCCAAATTCTAATGGCCCATTCCAGCAATTGGTCTTATAGATATTGGAGCCCAACACAACATGTTAAATCTGCATATTCTTCTACCAGAATATTGGACAGAATATGAGGAACATTTCAAAGCTGTCAATGTCAAATTGTTCACCACCTCTTTGATTACCAAAAAACCCATTGGTATTCAAATTTTCCCAAACTGTATTATCTAGACCAAGGTCATTGGTTCAACTCTTCCTAATAAGGATATCTTGTTAGGTTTTGACATCTTGCACCAGATTAAATACCTCTAAATCATTCCCACTGGAATTCGAGTCAAGTCCATGTTTAAACCTTTCATAGACATTCTAAAACTCTATAATCTGTTTGAAACCCCCTAGTCCTACTAGGATATGTCCACCAAACTTTTGAGTCTGTGTCCAGAGTCCCATTCTCAGTTCACCCATCCAAACCCATTATGGAAAAATAAGTTTTTCTTCATTAAGTTACCTTTCAAACTCAATGAAGACATTAACCTAACCAAAGCTACCCATCCAGGAATGAGTCCTTCTGACTTACTCCTAACCCAACAGGAATGTTCACAATTGTTAGCCCAAGGTCTAATTGAGCCCACGAATTCTCAATGGGCTTGCCAAGCCTTTTATGTTGAAAAGCATTCTGAAATTATTTGAGGAAAGAAATGCTTAGTCATTGACTATCAGTTATTAAACATGTTATCAAGATGATAAGTTTTCTTTGCTCCGATGACAAAGCATGTTTACTTAAAAATGCCCAGATCTTTTCAAAATTTGATTTAAAATCCAGTTTTTGGCAATTAGACATTGAACCCTTAGAACGATACAAAACTGCCTTTTATATCCCCAATGCCCATTTCGAATGGACAGTCTTACTCTTCAGCCTTAAAAATGCCCATCCATATTCCAAAAATCCATAATCAAAATCTTTCAACCCATCCTCCATCATGCATTAATTTATATTGATGACATCTTGCTTTTTTCAGAAATGCATGAGGACCATCACCAGCTGTTAATTCAGTTCTATGATATTGTCCAAAGTCATGGAATTATGTTATCAACTAAGAAAAGCACCATTGCCAAAGATACTATTGAATTTCTTGGAATGGTCATAAAAGACGGCCATTATCAACTAGGAAAGCACATTGCCCAAGAGTTACTTCACTTTCCAGATCATGACCTTTCCAAAAAGCAAGTTCAACAGTTTCTCGGTATCATTAACTACATCCGTGATTTCATCCCACACATGGACCAACACACTCGACACCTTTCGGCTTTATTGAAAAAGAAGCCCCCAGAGTGGAATGATAACCACACCATTGCTGTCACTACACTAAACCAGATTGTGCAAAATCCCCCTTCCTTAAAGTTGATACTGATGGACAGCGCATACTACAGAAAGATGCAAGTGATGAATCTTGGGGTGCCATCCTCCTTGAAGAAATCAATGGAAAAGAAAGCTTTATTGCCTACGCTAGTAGACATTTTTCTGATACATAGAAGCATTATCTCAGCGTGTTCAAACAAATCTTAGCGGTAAATAATGGCATCAAGAAATTTGAGTATCATCTGATTGGACACCATTTTCTCTTCCGAATGGACAGTTCAGCCTTCCCCAATATTCTCAATTTCAAAGATAAAACTGTTCTCGAAAAAAATGTTACTCAGGTTAAAAGATTGGTTTTCCAAATATGACTTTTCAGTTAAGCATATAAAGGGGTCCCAGAACCTCGTCCTTGATATGCTTTCCAGACTCTCCAAACCAGACAAACTTCTCACCGTGTTTTCCACAACCTACCATTTTCCAATCATCTCCATGGCTACTTCACTTCCCCCAGAAGCTCTCACCAAGAAAAACTTTTCCCTTGATAAAATTTCTCCTTTATTTTTGCCATCCAAGAGTTTACATGAAATGTTGTTTTTCGCTTTTTTATTAAAGCCTACCTTATAGCAGACTCATTTCCATTTTCTACCTTCCACTCAGAAAATTTGTTCCTTACAGGTCTCACCCTTGACCCATCCAGAGATATCACTGAAGATGAGTTATAGTCTACGTTATTTGTTCCTTACATATACAGTACTATTCACATGTACTGTACTGTCTACGTTACTGTTCACGACACTGTTCATATAGACGGATCGATGATATGGCATTGACCGATGACATGGCATTGACTAATGACGTGTCAAGATCCTATTGGACTAAAATTTTTATTTACTGTTGATGGTGACGTGGCGGCATATTAGTAGACCAAAAAAAGCGCGTACTGTACATGCAACACATGGGATTATTTACTGTGCAAACCGCATTACTGTTCAAACCATGGTCAAACTGTGTTACTATTCACGCATACTATTGACTGTACTGTTGACTGATGACGTGACGCAATCTTGAGTATCCAAATTATTTCTTTTTGTCTTCTAGCATGCACTTTCCTCTATTGTCCTCTTGTCATGGACTTTGTCCTGTTGTAATAATGTTGCTTGTACTTTAGTTTTATTCTTGTACTGTAACTTTACTCTTGTACTGTAGTTTTACCTTACTTTTACTGTTGTAAAAGATAGGGGTCCTGTCCTATCTTTATGCGCTCTCCTATATAAAGAGCTCACGCCCCTTGTAAAATAAGAAGAAGTTTAAGAAATTTGAATGGAAGCACGCCTATTCACTTCAGTCTTCATCATCCAAGACTCCCAAGACTCCCAAGACCCATAGGAAGACTTTCTTCCTCTCAGTCAACATCTCCAACAGTTTCCCCAACCATCCATGCATGAACTAGGCTCCTCCTCCCAAACACCACCATCGCAACCACCCAAACCTTCCAAAAAAGATAAGGCTACCCAAACATCACCAAAAGCATCTCCGACCTCATCTAAACCAGTGTATGAATTCTACTGCCCACATCCACCATGCAATGGTCCTACCCGCAAGCATCCAAGGCTTTCCAAGACCTTTTTCCCTCCACTGTCTGACGATGACCCTGATGCGACAGAAAGTGACTCTGAAGATGAATACATGAACCTTCATTACCCATAAAGAATTTTGTCTTTATGCATGACATTTCCTCTTTTGTCTCCATGCATGAAACTGTTGTCCTGTAGAGGAGGTTATGGCTGAAGAGATAAAGGGTTTAGACACAACATTGCGTTGGGAATCTATGTGGGTGTCTAGAGGAGGAAAGAAAGAAGAGTAGTCTGAAGAAGGAGATGAAAACATCATACAACTCAGTGGTGGTGTTGGATTTGGGATTGGTGAGGGAATCTCGGATTTGCAATGTTTTGCAATCCATTTGAGTTCTTTTTTGTAGATGGGTAAAGGAGCTAGTAGAGATGGAGGATCTTGTGGTGGTGTGGGGTTATGATGGTGACATGAGGCTAGGGGTTTTTTCTTTTTAAGTTTTCTTTTTCTAGAATAATCATCATCGTCCTCGTCCCAATCATCCCAGCAGGGACAATTTGGGTCACACATGCCTGAACCAGGGGCATCCCATAGAAAATGACCATTTAGCTTTGCTGGATAAACAGGGTAGCCTTTAGAAGTGAACCCTGTAATGGGCAAATCTTCTTGAGCTGTCTGCACAGCTGTGATCATGGAAGAATAAGTAAAGGAGAGCCGAGGAGGCTCTTGTGGGGCACTGGGAGGTGGTTTGAAAGTCATTCTGACTGTTCCATCTGGCCGTCTTTCAAACATGCTTTCTGATGTCTGAATTGGAGCTGTATTAGTGTGGAACTGTTCATAGTTTGAGATCCATTCAAGAGGCATAAGCTTGATGAGCTCACGATGAGGAATTTATCTTGGCATCTGGATGATTGTGGGGATTTGGTCAGATTCAGCTAACACCATGAGGGTGTCAGAGTGATGGTCTGGAGTGGGTAGATCTAAGGCATGATTTTGAAGCCTATAGACCAGTTGGTGATGGAGAGTGGCAATTTTGGCAGAGGAGATTTGTTCTGCACCTTGGATCTGGACTTGAACTGTTAAGGTTGTGGGTAAATTTGTGTCTTGGAGAGAAAGGTTGAAGTTTGGGTAGAAAGTGAGTAGAACACTTCCTGCATGGAGGGTAGTGAGAACAGTGCCAATAACATCATCTTGGTATTGTTTGAAACGGGTATCAAGGAGGGTAAGGCAAGCTGTGACTGGTAATCCTTTACGACCATGAAGGGTGAGGATTAATCAAATTCCTCCAAGATGGAGATGGGTATAACCTTCTCGTTTCCAGTTGGAAATCAACTCTGAGGGAATCTCCAGAGTGACATATTGCTCAGCAGAGGTTGCTTGAAGAGCACACTGATCTAGACAAGAGGACTAGATATATTCTTTTGGATGAGGTCTTCGAGTAGAAATGAGGGTGCGGATACTACGGGTAAAGGAACTAGGTCTTTTGTACAGTTGGTAGGGACTGATGAGAGGGTAAGATGACTCACTGATTTGGGCGGATTCAGGGATGTAGGAGTATTCTACAAGGTTTTCAATTTTATTGGTGGTATGAGAAGTGCAAGATTTAGGGAGAGAAAGCGGAGAACACAAAGTAACAGGATTGGAAGTAGATGAAAATGAAGTTGAAGCCATGATTGAGAAGTTCTCTCTGCGCCTGAAGTCTAAAGATTAAAACAAATCAAATACTTAAATTATACTTTTTTTAGCATGAAAAGTGAGATTTAGAAAACATGGAAGTTTCAAGGACGAGTATGGCTCTGATACCATATTTGGCACCTCTGAATCCATTTTTGGGATCCATTTTCTGTAATTCTCTCTCTATCTTGTATTTTCTATGTATTTTAATAAATTCCCATTTTGCCCCTAGTTCAACTATGAGTAGCTAATTTTCTTTAAAGTTTGGGTTGAAGGTGAAGTCTCAACATGTGTCATAGGCTTTATTTGGTAAATTTATTTTCTCTTCCCCTCTAGTTTTTGTGGATATTTTGACTTTTCGTTCACAGATAATAATAATCTTGTCTAGCACCGCCCTGGTTTCACCGGCTCCCTAGTATATGATTATTATTATTTGGCATGATAAGCCCTTAGCACAATATTTATTAGAGCGTGGTTCATGAGGTGTGGATTTCCCCCTCATGATTTAATTGGTATTAATAAGGAATATTTAGCTCATGATGCATGTTGATACTGATCCAGATACCCAAGTACGTCATTTCAATTCATTCTAGCCATTTCAATTCTAATTTCAGAATTTATTCTCGCCATTTTAATTTAAATTTCAGCATATTTCAAATCATTTCCACCACAAATCCAATCACCCATTTACAAAATTAATTCTATATATAATTAAAATCCGCCTCCTCGTGGGATCGACACTCGTCACCATTGATCTATAGTACAACAGATTCGTGTGCTTGCGAGTTCAATAAAATTTGCACAACAATTTACAACCTTGAACGTATGCCTGCCTCAAAAGCACAAATGTCACCACAGTGTTCATCATCCACAGGCCATATTTTTAGCATCTTGATACACATCTCTTCTGGTCCCACAATCAAGTGTATGAATGGTTTACTACACCACACCCAGCTGTCATCAACAATGAAATCTAAACCACTCTGCACAACTATCTCTGTCAGTTAAACCACCAGACTCCGCCACACAGAGATATCTTCCACACATCCTTAGGCCCACAACATGACCTCATCATGATCCCCACTCCATCCGCCATATCAAAACCAAAATCCACAAGAATCATCATTAAAGAAGAAAAACCAGATTACATAAACTTTCTTTACCAAGATTCTCAGGACCTATGGGAAGAATTTCTTCCTTTAAGTCAACATTTCTAGCAGTTTCCCCAGCCATCCATGCGTGAACTAGGATCCTCATCACAACCATCATCATCACAACAACGCAAACCTTCAAAAGCAAACAAGGCTACTCAAACATCACCCAGACCAGAATACAGACGAGAATGCCCTTATCCACTTTGTCGTGGACCCGACTGCAAACATCCAAAGCTCTCCAAGACCTTTTTTCCACCACCTTCTGACGATAATCCTAATGCGACAGAAAGTTCCTCTGAAGATGACTACATGAACCTCTACTCTCTATAGAGTAGTTTGTCTTATTGCATGAACTTTCCCTTTTTGTCTTGTTGCATGAAATTTTCCTCTTTGTCTCGTTGCATGCACTTTCCCCTTTTGTCCTCTTGTCATGGACTTTGTCCTGTTGTAATCATAATCATGCATCTTTTACTTTTGTACTATATCTTTACCTTACTTTTTACTGTTGTAACAGTTAGGGGTCCTGTCCTATCTTCATGAGCTCTCTTATATAAAGGGCTTTCCTCACTTGTAAAATATAGAAGTTTGAAAGCAATAAACTCTCGTGTGCCTTTATCTTATCTTGAAGTTCTAAACTCTCTCTTCTCTTTGCAAATGAAGTTCTAGTGAACGAAACAAACCAAAGAATTAAATTTGTTCATTTTGAAAACTTAAGGAAGTATGCTCTGCACTTGCCTTCAAGGAAGGATCCTGTGCATTAGAAAACTTATGGCGATTTCCTAAATGGTTTGTTACCCTATTTAAAGACTAAGGAAAAGTCTGTTTTGGGTTTTATGACCTTAAAAGAACTCGTTTTAGGTTTTGATCTTAGAGGTATATCGGCTGGAAACCAGAACGTGCGGGATATTGATCTGTTCTAAGCCAGATCTGGTCTCAAAGGCAAATTCAGTTCTGCATCGATTTGGTAGAACAATGCCACGTACCAAGTCTCTTTAAGTTTCAATATTCCACCCTATGTATAACTAAAACCTTCGTTTCTATTCTTTAATCTTAAGATTCTTTAGGTTTAGAACTCTTACCCTTGTTTAATATCTATCTTCTGCAAGTAAGCTCTGCCCTTGCCTTGAAAAAGGAACCTGTGTATCAGAAAGCCAGTCAGGCTCTTATTCTTTATTTGCTCTAAGATAATAGACGAAACCCTGCCTTTAGACTAAATGACCAACGGGAGTCTGTGTTTTTTTGGGTTGTCTAGGTTCTTAGTTTATCGTAAGATATGGAATGTCTGGTATCTCGCAACCACATAATTCTCATTTTCTAGGTATATCGGCTGGAAACCCGAGCATATGGTCCAAAGGATAACTTTGTTACCAATGCCACATATTTAGAATACCAAATTGGCTTAAGATGTCCCAGCCTAAGGTAACTGTATTGCAGGTTGTCCTTGTTGGGAAGATATTAAAAAAAATGATGACGAACCAAAAAGAAGCAAGCGCAAATCTAGAACGATCATTTATCTAGTTTGTCGCTATCATGCTACTCATCTTGAAGATCCACCTGAACGTGATTCTCAAGAACCTTTACCCATCTATGATAAAGGTCTTGCCTGCATCCGAAAACATAAACGCGCTTTGCTTAGCTGCAGACTTCAATCAACCCATGAGACTACCCATGTTAGTCCCACTCCTAAAATATAGTCCTGTATAATGTTTTTCCCATCAACATCTACAGAATACCAAGCCCAGTTCCCACCTTTGGAAAAACAAATTGACCAACAAAAGAATTTCATCTCCAAACCATATGTCCCCTCTGCAGTAACTCCTACTGGCCATTTGAAAGAACCTCGTTCTTTTATGGCAGTCTTAAACTGGTAAACTCAAAATGCTGTTGTACAGAACCACGCACTCACAACCTTGCATCATAAGGTAGACCACATGAAAGCATAGAAGATCCGGGGAGAACTCTGGAGTGGTAAGGTGAGTCAGGACTGGTTTGATGGGAAAAACTAGCTTTGTAGCATACAAGGTGGTGAGACATCACATATACCAAAGCTCATTGACAGCACAAGGTCTATCCTTAGGGCTAGTAGCCCGCAAGTTCTGGTTTCCAGTCTATATACACTTATCCACCAAATACCAAATTCGAAATTCATTTTAAAAACATTTTTTCACAATACCAGCAGAAAACACGGCACTCAAGACCTTCAAAAAGGGTGAACGTTGTGAGAAAATAATGTTATTGGATAAAAATTGGTTTTGGAGGATAAAATAAGACCTTTCTGATGCACAGGATCCTCAAGCGTGAGGCAAGTACAGAGCATACTCAGTTTAGAAATTTGGAGGTGAGTGTATCATTTTTAACTCAAATAATTTCTTTGAGTCCCAAAAGAGAGAGAGAGGTTCAGGGAAACATAATGTCGAAACTTAAGCTTTTTATTTTTTCGAATGCCCTTACAACTGAGACCAAAAGGGCTTTATATAGAGGATCATTGAGAACAGGACCTCTCGAATGATCGTATCTCAAAGCAAGCCAATTAGGACTTTTACAAAAGGCAAGCATACTTACAAGGACTTTAACAAAAGCAAAGCACACTACAAGGACTTTAACAAAAGTAAAGCACACTCACAAGGACTTTATCAAAAGTAAAGTACACGTACAAGGACTTTAACAAAAGATAAATGGGAGTCACATGGGTTATTGACTTTAACAAGGACAACCACACCGTTGCTGTCACTACATTAAAGCAGATTACGCAAAATCCGCCTCCATTAAAGTTGATTGCAGATGGCAAGCGCATACTACAGACAGATGCCAGTGATGAATCATGGGGTGCCATCCTCCTCGAAGACATCAATGGAAAAGAAAACTTTATCGCCTACGCTAATTTCTCTGACACACAAAAGCATTACCACAGTGTGTTCAAAGAAATCTTAGCGGTCAAGAATGGCATTAAGAAATTTGAGTATCATTTGATTAGACACCATTTTCTCATCCGAATGGACAGTTCAGCCTTCCCCAATATTCTCACTTTCAAAGGTAAAACTGTTCCTGAAAAAATGTTACTCAGATTAAAAGATTGGTTTTCCAAGTATGACTTTTCAGTTAAGCATATAAAGGGGTCCTAGAACCTCATCCCTGATATGCTTTCTCGACTCTCCAAACCAGACAAACTTCTCACCGTGTTTTCCACAACCTACCACTTTCCAATTATCTCCATGGCTACTTCACTTCCTCCAGAAGCTCTCACCAAGAAAAGGTTTCCCCTTAACAAAACTTTCTCCTCTGTCTTTGCCATCCAGGACTTTGCCCGCAAAGCTTTTTTTCTCTTTTTCATGAAAGCCTACCTCATGGCAGACTCCTTTCCATTTTCTACTTTCCACCCAGAAAATTTGTTCCTTATAGGTCTCACCCTTGACCCATCCAGAGATGTCATTGAAGATGAGTTATGGTACCTATGATACCATAAAAGAGTACGTGGCGTTGTTCTACCCCCGTGATGGGTTCTTTAGCTTTTTTGAAGCTAAGATATTTAAAACCCCTTTGGACCAGTAGCCCGCACACAGTGGTGTTCCAGCCGATATACCTCTTAAATCAAAACCTAAAACGAGTTCTTTGCAGGTTATAAAACCCAAAACAGACTTCTCTTTAGTCTTAAAACAGGGTACCAAACCATTTAAGAAATCGCCATAAGTTTACTGATGCACATGATCATTCCTTGAAGGCAAGTGCAGAGCATACTTCCTTAAGTTTTCAAAATGAACAAATTTAATTCTTTGATTCGTTTCTTTCACTTAGAACTTCATTTGCAGAGAGAGAGAGAGGAGAGTTTAGAACTTCATGATGAGAGAAAGGCACACGAGAGTTTATTGCTTTTCAAACTTCTTCATAAACTTCTTACAAGGGGTGAGCTCTTTATATAGGAGAACTCATGGAGATAGGACAAGACCTCTATCTTTTACAACAGTAAAAGTAAGATAAAACTACAGTACAAGGGTAAAGTTACAGTACAAGAATAAAACTACAGTACAAGCAACATTATTACAACATGACAAAGTCCATGACAAGAGGACAAAAGAGGAAAGTGCATACATCGAGACAAAAGGGGAAATTTCTTACAACAAGACAAGAAAGGAAAATGCATGGCAACAAGACAAAATGCAGGGAAAGTTCAAGGAAAGTGCATGAGTCAAGACAAGATGGGAAAGTTCAGGGAACGAGACAAGGGGAGAAATTTCCTAAAATAAGACAAAAGGGAGAGTGCATGCAAGGAGACAAGGCGGGAAATTTCCTGCAACAAGACAAGAGAGGAAATTTCATGCATGGAGACAAAAGAGGAAATGTCATGCATAAAGACAAAACTCTTTATGGGGAGTGAAGGTTCATGTAGTCGTCTTCAGAGTCACTTTCTATTGCATCAGGGTCATCGTCAGATGGTGGTGGAAAAAAGGTCTTGGAAAGCCTTGGATGCTTGTAGGAGGGACCACTGCATGGTGGATATGGACAATAGAATTCATACACTGGTCTGGAGGGAGAAGCTTTTGGTGATGTCTGGGTAGCCTTATCTTTTTTGGAAGGTTTGGGTGGTTGTAATGGTGATGGTTGGGAGGAGGAGCCTGGTTCATGCATGGATGGTTGGGGAAACTGTTGGAGATGTTGGCTGAGAGGAAGAAAGTCTTCCTTTGGGTCCTGGGAGTCTTGATAGAGGAAGTCAGTGTAGTCGGGTTTTTCTTCTTTGATGATGATGCCGGTGGGTTTTCGGTGTGATATAGTGGATGGAGTAGGGATCATGATGATGTCATATTGTGGGCCTAAGGAGGTGTGGGAGATATCTCTGTGTGGTGGAGTCTAGTGGTTGAGTTGACAGAGATAATTGTGCAGGGTGGTTTGGATTTCATTTTCAATGACAGCTGGGTGTGGTGCAGTAAACCATTCATACACCTGATCTTGGGTCCAGAAAAGCTTTGTATCTGGATGCTGAAAATATGGCCTGTGGATGATGAAGACTGAAGTGAACAGGCGAGCTTCTGAAGCCAGCATTCTTTCAAGATTATAAATTTCAGAGAGTTGCTGCAGTTTCTTTCTCCACCATGGAATGGGAGAAAACCATTCAAGGAGAGTCCAGGTGAGAGAGGTGGCTTTGTCCGGGTTGAGGAGATGTTCCAAAGTGGGACTGATGGGTAGGATGAGCTTGGTGGCATATAGAATAGTTAGGCACCATAGGTATCAGAGCCATACTTGTCCTTGAAACTTCCATGTTTTCTAAATCTCCTTTTTCATGCTCAAAATGGTATAATTTAAGTATTTGATTTGTTTTAATCTTTAGACTTCAGGCGCAGAGAGAACTTCTTAATCAATCTTTAGACTTCAGGCGCAGAGAGAACTTCTTAATCATGGCTTCAACTTCATCTTCATCTCCTTCCAATCCGGTTATTTTGTGTTCTACTCTTTCTCTCCCTAAATCTTGCACTTCTCATACCACCAACAAAATTGAAAACCTTGTAGAATACTCCTACATCCCTGAATCCGCCCAAATCAATGAGTCATCTTACCTTCTCATCAGTCCCTACCAACTGTACAAACGCCCCAGTTCCTTTACCCGTAGTATTTGTACCCTCATCTCTACTAGACGGCCTCATCCAAAAGAATATATCCAGTCCTCTCGTCTGGATCAGTGTGCTCTTCAAGCCACTTCTGCTGAGTAATATGTCACTCTAGAGATTCCTTCAGAATTGATTTCTAACTGGAAACGAGAAGGTTATACCCATCTCCATCTTGGAGGAATCAGATTAATCCTTACTCTTCATGGGAGAAAAGGATTACTAGTCACAACTCGCCTTGCCCTCCTTGATACCCTTTTCAAACAGTACCAAGATGCTGTTATTGGCACTGTTCTCACTACCCTCCATGGAGGAAGTGTTCTCCTCACTTTCTACCCAAACTTCAACCTTTCTCTCCAAGACACAAATTTACCCACAACCTTAAAAGTCCAAGTCCAGATCCAAGGTGCAGAACAAATCTCCTCTGCCAAAATTGCCACTTTCCATCACCAACTGGTCTATAGGCTTCAAAATCATGCCTTAGATCTACCCACTCCAGACCATCACTCTGACACCCTCATGGTTTTAGCTGAATCTGACCAGATCCCAACCATCATCCAGATCCCCAGACAAATTCCTCGTCATGAGCTCATCAAGCTTATGCCTCTTGAGTGGATCTGAAACTATGAACAGTTCCATACTAATACTGCTCCAATTCAGAAATCAGAAAGTATGTTTGAAAGACGGCCAGATGGAACAGTCAGAATGACTTTCAAACCACCTCCCAGTGCTCCCCAAGAGCCTCCTCGGCTCTCATTTACCTACTCTTCCATGATCACAGCTGTACAGACAGCTCAAGAAGATCTACCCATTACAGGGTTTACTTCTAAAGGCTACCCTGTTTATCCAGCAAAGCTCAATGGTCATTTCCTATGGGATGCCCCTGGCTCAGGCATGTGTGACCCAAATTGTCCTTGCTGGGATGATTGGGACGATGACGATGATGATTATTCCAGAAAAAGGAAACTTAAAAAGAAAAAACCTCTAGCCTCCTGTCACCATAATAACCCCACACCACCACAAGATCCTCCATCTCCACCAGCTCCTTTACCCATTTACAAAAAAGAACTCAAATGGATTGCAAAACATTGTAAATCCGAGATTCCCTCACCAATCCCAAATCCAACACCACCACTGAGTTGTATGATGTTTTCATCTACTTCTTCAGACTACTCTTCTTCCTTTCCTCCTTTAGACACCCATACAGATTCCCAACGCAATGTTGTGTCCAAACCCTTTATCCCTTCAGCTATAACCTCTACAGGACACCTTGAACCCCCTAAACCTTTTGAATCAGTCCTCAACTGGCAAACCCAAAATGCCAGAGCACAAAATGATACTTTGGTAAACATTAATTCCAAAGTTGAAAAAATCAGTTTACGAACTGAAAAGCTTGAGACCAAAGTTGATTCCATCACTGCCCAAATGTAGCAGATCCACCAAAATCTACAGTCCAGAATTGCGCAACTTGATTCTGAGTTAAGACCAAAGTTGATACTTTGGCAAACCCAAAATGCCAGAGCACAAAATGATACTTTGGTAAACATTAATTCCAAAGTTGAAAAAATCAGTTTACGAACTAAAAAGCTTGAGAACAAAGTTGATTCCATCACTGCCCAAATGCAGCAGATCCACCAAAATCTACAGTCCAGAATTGCACAACTTGATTCTGAGTTAAGAACCATACTTGCTCAACGCTATTATGGCCCTGAATTTGACCAGAAGGAAAAAGAGATCAGACGCTTGAAAGCTGAGCTTGACGAGATAGAATCAGAAAAACAAAGGCCTACCCTTTTTACCTCCTCACCTCCGATGCCTTCCATCGGTCCAACCTATCATCCATTTGCCTCTATGCTTTCTCCTATCAAACAGTATGAACCTTCTAAGTTATTTGGTATGACTCATACTCTTTTTCGAGAAAATCCGTTACCACCACCACAACCTAAACCTAAACTAAAGCCTAAACCTCAACCACGACCAGCCACTATTCCCCAACTTGCTGTTTCTACTCCTGACCAACCAACCCATGGCTATCCATCAGCCTCACCATCAGCACCTCCACCACCAGCTCCTTCTCATCCTCCTATCCAATCCAAGGATAAACAACCCATGCACCTGTTTAGTGCCCACACAGTTGACCACACATCCACCACCAATGATCAAACTTCTGATTCTAATCTTACAGTCTCAGATACTCATACTGAGACAGACACAGAATCATCAGCTTCCACCAGTGACTCTGAAAAGTCCTATGCTGATATCACCAAAATCCTGATGGCTCAAACTGATTCACTTGATCAAGGCCAAACCTCTCACACAGAACCATATGTTGACATTCCTTCTGAAGTTGACGAAAAAATGCCTGAATTCTCTGCCTCAAACCAACCTCCTCCAGCCCAAGCCCAAACCGGTTCAACCGGTCCAAAATCGTCAAATGGTCCATGGTTCACATTTGATGATATTCCATCCTCTAAATGGCGTGATCGGCTTAATGAAATGTCTGCCTGGTTTGACTGCCAGGAGCCACAACTTAATCAGTCCTTAGAGAATTTGCCACTCGTTTTACGGGTGCCCTCAGAGATTGGTTTGAATCTCTAGGCCAATACAGACAATTGCAGTTTGTTCAATTGCCAGAAGTCTCAAGTGCCCTTGCGGTTATCCATGATCAATTCCTTGGAGACCCCTCTGCGATTTTTGAAACTGCACGACGAGACTATCTCAACATGAAATGATGTTCACTCAATGCTAAGGATCTTGAGTTCCATTATAAAAGAATGTCCTTGCTGTTCTATAAGCTTAATAGATTCAACGAACCGACATTAAAGCATGTTTTCCTGGCTTCCCTTCCTGATGAACTCCAACCAGACATACAGCGGCAACTTCGTGCATCCAATCTTGTCCTTGACAACATTTCTCTTGGCAAAATCTTTCAACTTGCCAAAAG
This sequence comes from Citrus glauca, assembly GCA_029633175.1. Classification (NCBI taxonomy): domain Eukaryota; kingdom Viridiplantae; phylum Streptophyta; class Magnoliopsida; order Sapindales; family Rutaceae; genus Citrus; species Citrus glauca. The sequence goes on along the minus strand of JAQOOD010000002.1, from coordinate 21,903,429 downwards.
TTGTCTTGACAAACTCTGTGAGCAGAAACAATTTTTCAAAGAACTGTTGAAAGACAGAGAACCATTTCGGAGTGCCTGCAGAAAGCCTTATTTGCATATTAAGTGCAAACAGAAGAAGGATTGTGATTGCAGTCCTAAAAAGAAAAGGCATTTTCGAAAATTCAAACGACCAGAATACTCATCTAAGCCTCGCTGGTCCAGAAAGTCCTACAGATTCTTCAGAAAGAAGTCATCCTCATCCAGAGACTTTAAAAGGAAAAAATCCAGCAGATGCTTTATCTGCAAGAAGAAAGGTCATTATGCCAAGGATTGTCCCAACAAACGGGAAAAACCTATTCGGTTTCTTAAGCATCTCCAAGCTACCACAGATTTCTCTCCAGAAAAGGATGAACTGGAATTCTATTTTTCAGAACAAGATGAACCCAATGATGAAACAGTGTTCGCACTACAGAATTTCTCTGATGACTCAGACAGTGATCAGTCACAAGTCATTTTCCACCAACAGTTGTTGTCCCTTGATACTTCTGTTCCCATCCCTTCCATCAAACTCTAGATCTTGCCTTCCAAATTCCAAAGGCGCACTCCAGCAATTGGTCTCATCGACACTGGAGCTCAACGCAGCATGTTAAATCCGCATATTCTTCCACCAGAATATTGGACAGAATCTGAGGAACATTTCAAAGCTATCAATGGAAAATTGTTCACCACCTCTTTGATTACCAAAAAACCCATTGGTATTCAAAATTTTCCTAATTGTGTCATTTGGACCAAGGTTATTGGTTCAACTCTTCCTAATAAGGATATCTTGTTAGGTTTTGACATCCTTCACCAGATCAAACACCTCCAAATCATTCCCACTGGAATCCGAGTCAAATCCATGTTCAAAGCTTTCACAGACATTCTTAAACTTTACAACCTGTCCGACACACCTCAGCCCTACCAAGATATATCCACCAAAATTTTAAGTCTATGTCCAGAGTCCCATTCTCAGTTCACCCATCCAAATCCATTGTGGAAAAATAAGTCTTTCTTCATTAAGTTACCTTTCAAACTCAATGAAGACATTAACCCAACCAAAGCTACCCATCCAGGAATGAGTCCTTCTGATTTAATCCTAGCCCAACAAGAATGTTCACAATTGTTAGCCCAAGGTCTAATTGAGCCCACAACTTCTCCATGGGCTTGCCAAGCCTTTTATGTTGAAAAGCATGCTGAGCTTGTTCGAGGAAAGAAACGCTTAGTCATTGACTATCAGCCCTTAAACATGTTCTTACAAGATGACTACGCCGACAAAGCATGTTTACTTTTCTCAAAAATGCCGAGATCTTTTCCAAATTTGATTTAAAATCAGGTTTTTGGCAATTAGGCATTGAACCCTCAGAACGATACAAAACTGCCTTTTGTATTCCAAATGCCCATTTCCAATGGACAGTCTTACCCTTCGGACTCAAAACTGCCCCATCCATATTCCAAAAGTCCATGATCCAAATCTTTCAGCCCATCCTCCATCATGCATTGATTTATATTGATGACATCTTGCTTTTTTCAGGTTCGTATGAGGAACATCACCAGCTGTTAACTCAGTTCTATGATATTGTCCAGAGTCATGGAATTATGTTATCAGGCAAGAAAAGCACCATTGCCACAGATACCATTGAATTTCTTGGAATGGTCATAAAAGACGGCCATTATCAGCCTGGAAAGCACATTGCCCAAGAGTTGCTTCACTCTCCAGATCAGCACCTTTCAAAAAAGCAAGTCCAACAGTTTCTCGGTATCATCAACTACATCTGTGATTTCATCCCACACGTGGACCAACACACTCGACATCTTTCGGCTTTATTGAAAAAGAAGCCCCCAGAGTGGAATGACAACCACACCGTTGCTGTCATTACATTAAAGCAGATTACGCAAAATCTGCTTCCATTAAAGTTGATTGCAGATGGCAAGCGCATACTACAGACAGATGCCAGTGATGAATCATGGGGTGCCATCCTCCTCGAAGACATCAATGGAAAAGAAAACTTTATCGCCTACGCTAGTGGACATTTCTCTGACACACAAAAGCATTACCACAGTGTGTTCAAAGAAATCTTAGCGGTCAAGAATGGCATCAAGAAATTTGAGTATCATTTGATTGGACACCATTTTCTCATCCGAATGGACAGTTCAGCCTTCCCCAATATTCTCACTTTCAAAGGTAAAACTGTTCCTGAAAAAATGTTACTCCGGTTAAAAGATTGGTTTTCCAAGTATGACTTTTCAGTTAAGCATATAAAGGGGTCCTAGAACCTCATCCCTGATATGCTTTCTCGACTCTCCAAACCAGACAAACTTCTCACCGTGTTTTCCACAACCTTCCACTTTCCAATTATCTCCATGGCTACTTCACTTCCTCCAGAAGCTCTCACCAAGAAAAGGTTTCCCCTTAACAAAACTTTCTCCTATGTCTTTGCCATCCAGGACTTTGCCCGCAAAGCTGTTTTTCGCTTTTTCATGAAAGCCTACCTCATGGCAGACTCCTTTCCATTTTCTACTTTCCACCCAGAAAATTTGTTCCTTATAGGTCTCACCCTTGACCCATCCAAAGATGTCACTGAAGATGAGTTATGGTACCTATGATACCATAAAAGAGTATGTGGCGTTGTTCTACCCCCGTGATGGGTTCCTTAGCTCTTTTAAAGCTAAGATATTTAAAACCCCTTTGGACCAGTAGCCCGCACACAGTGGTGTTCCAGCCGATATACCTCTTTTGAAGCTAAGATATTTAAAACCACTTTGGAACATCTCCTCAACTCGGACAATGCCACCTCTCTCACCTGGACTCTCCTTAAATGGTTTCTCTCATTCCATGGTGGAGAAAGAAACTGCAGCAACTCTCTGAAATTTATAATCTTGAAAGAATGTCGGCTTCAGAAGCTCGCCTGTTCACTTCAGTCTTCATCATCCACAGGCCATATTTTCAGCATCCAGATACAAAGCTTTTCTGGACCCAAGATCAGGTGTATGAATGGTTTACTGCACCACACCCAGTTGTCATTGAAAATGAAATCCAAACCACCCTGCACAATTATCTCTGCCAACTCAACCACCAGACTCCCACCACACACAGATATCTCCCACACCTCCTTAGGCCCACAACATGACATCATCATGATCCCCACTCCATCCACTATATCACACCCAAAACCCACCGACATCATCATCAAAGAAGAAAAACCCAACTACACTGACTTCCTCTATCAAGACTCCTAGGACCCATGGGAAGACTTTCTTCCTCTCAGCCAACATCTCCAACAGTTTCCCCAACCATCCATGCATGAACCAGGCTCCTCCTCCTAACCATCACCATCACAACCACCCAAACCTTCCAAAAAAGATAAGGCTACCCAGACATCACCAAAAGCTTTTCCCTCCAGACCAGTGTATGAATTCTATTGTCCACATCCACCATGCAGTGGTCCCTCCTGCAAGCATCCAAGGCTTTCCAAGACCTTTTTTCCACCACCATCTGACGATGACCCTGATGCAACAGAAAGTGACTCTGAAGACGACTACATGAACCTTCACTCCCCATAAAGAGTTTTGTCTTTATGCATGACATTTCCTCTTTTGTCTCCATGCATGAAATTTCCTCTCTTGTCTTGTTGCAGGAAATTTCCCACCTTGTCTCCTTGCATGCACTTTCCCTTTTGTCTTATTTTAGGAAATTTCTCCCCTTGTCTCGTTCCCTGAACTTTCCCATCTTGTCTTGACTCATGCACTTTCCTTGAACCTTCCCTGCATTTTGTCTTGTTGCCATGCATTTTCCTTTCTTGTCTTGTTGTAAGAAATTTCCCCTTTTGTCTCAATGTATGCACTTTCCTCTTTTGTCCTCTTGTCATGGACTTTGTCATGTTGTAATAATGTTGTTTGTACTGTAGTTTTATTCTTGTACTGTAACTTTACCCTTGTACTGTAGTTTTATCTTACTTTTACTGTTGTAAAAGATAGGGGTCCTGTCCTATCTTCATGAGTTCTCCTATATAAAGAGCTCACCCCTTGTAAGAAGTTTGTGAAGAAGTTTGAAAAGCAATAAACTCTCGTGTGCCTTTCTCTCATCTTGAAGTTCTAAACTCTCCTCTCTCTCTCTCTCTGTAAATGAAGTTCTAAGTGAAAGAAACGAATCAAAGAATTAAATTTGTTCATTTTGAAAACTTAAGGAAGTATGCTCTGCACTTGCCTTCAAGGAAGGATCCTGTGCATCAGAAAACTTATGGCGATTTCTTAAATGGTTTGGTACCCTGTTTTAAGACTAAAGAGAAGTCTGTTTTGGGTTTTATAACCTGCAAAGAACTCGTTTTAGGTTTTGATTTAAGAGGTATATCGGCTGGAACACCATCCAAGATTGCAACTCTCTATCATCAAATAGAGAGTTGATGATAGATCTTCCTACATCATACACAACTTCTGATGCTTTGATGATATTGGCGGATACATACATAATTCCAACCATCATCTAAATCCCCAAACAAATTCAGAAACAAGATCTGCTCAAACTAATGGTTCTTGAATGGCTAACCAACTATGAGCATTTTCACTAAAATTCTGAACCAGTCGAAACCTTAAAAGCTAGATTTGACAGACGCCCAAATGGTCAAATCAAATTGACTTTTCAAACTCCTGACACTATGCCCATTCCAGACAATCCACAGCTTTCTTATACTGTTATGATCACAGCAGTTCAAACTGGTTAAGAAAAGAAACTTCCTATTCATGGTTTTTCATCAGAAAGGTATCCAATATATCCTAATAAAATTAACAGTCATTTTCTATGGGATGTTCCTGAAGCACATATGTGCAATCCGAATTGTCCTTGTTTAGATGATACGGATGTTGATAAAGAATTGGAAGTCATGTGGTGAAAGAAAAAGACGCATAGGAAAGGAATCCATTGCTTTTCTTGGCATAGTTATTAAAGATGGCCAGTATCAGCTTGGTCCCCATATTGCAATCGAATTACTAAAGTTTCCGGACGCAAATCTCAACAAAAAGCAGATACAACAATTCCTTGGGATTGTTAACAACAGCCAGCTGTCCCACATGCTTAAGAAACAGTGCCGTCCCTGGGGCCCTGCTCAGACAGAAGCTGTCAAGCAGTAAAAGGTGATAGCCCAATCACCTCCTCCACTTTAAATTCCCACAAATGGACAATGCATCCTCTAGATTGATGCCAGCGATGATTATTGGAGTGCCATTCTTCTCGAGACATCAATGGCACGCGTCATTTCTGTGCACATGCAAGCGGACAGTTCAAAGACTCTGAAAAGAACTACCATGTGATCTTAAAAAAAATTTTAGCAGTCAAGTATGGAATTAAAAAATTTAAATTCCATCTCATCAGCCACAAATTCCTTATCAACATGGATAATTCTTCTTTTCCCTGAATCTTTGACTTCAAGAATAAATTGCTACTTGACAACCAATTACTCAGTCTCAAAACCTGGTTTGCTAAATATGATTTCACTGTTCAACACATAAAAGGCCACCAAAACCTCATTCCAAACTTCCTCAACCGTCTAGCTATAAATAAACCCATACTCATCTCCTCTATTCAAACCATTCCAGTTATAGCCATGAATCGCCAACTTCCCTTCAAAGCTCTTAACCAGAGGACTTTCCCCATGAACATCTCTTTCCAATCAGCTTACCAATTACAAGATTTTGTAAAGAAGTTTCTCTACCGGTTTTTCTCTAATGTTCAGTCCAAAAAGTACTATTTCTTATGGATATTGCCCTCGATATAAAAAATAATGTTCCTAGGTATTCAAAAACTTCCTAGGGCTATTTGTTCTTGGTAATAGTTAACTTCTGATGCTTTGTTTTTGTCGATACAATTATGATTCATCATAAATAAAAATTCCAACGACATATGTACGCTCGGAACAAAAATTAATCCCTTGGAAATTACTAGATTCCAAAGATATGAATCCCTCATAGATAATGAATTTTCCCTCGGAGATAATGAATTCCAAATTATCAAATGCTTCAACTGGATATTAAGAATATTTTATCCATGGTCTTGAGATACATTCATGGAAAACAACAGAAATTTCTCGAACAACCTCAATAGTTATGATCTTAAAGCAATAGACCAACAAAATTTGTTATAATCCTAAAGCAATAAACCAACAAAATTATTCATTAATTATACATAAAAATAGATAATAATATATTTCTACTATATTATTTTTCCTTTAGGTACACTTTAGCTTCCCACGACTGTTCTTTTTCTTTCTATCTAAAAATAATTTAAAAAATTCTACTTATTTTAGTCATAGTCAATTCACGTATATTTCATCTTATAACAATAAGATTAGTTAATTGATTTAAATAAGTGGTACCTCTAGCCACTTTTTTAAGTCTCTATGGTAAAAACACAAGCTTCACCATTTTGATGCTGAGTAAGAAGCACCATATCTAATGTAATATTGAGAGATCAAGAAGTTGTTGTATTATCATTATTATTAATACTGAACATCTACTAAGATAAGGTATTGGAATCAATTACTTTTATGTTGGAATCAATTTGAAATTTCAGATATTACATAAAACCAACTGGTCCAAACCAAGCCCAGACCGGTCCAACTGGTCCAAAGTCGTCAAATGGTCCATGGTTCACATTTGATGATCTCCCATCTTCTAGATGGCGTGAGCACCTCAATCAAATGTCTGCCTGGCTTGATTTACAAATGTTAATACTAGGAGCTACCACCCAAACAATCCTCCGAGAATTTGCTACTCGATTTACGAGAGCCCTAAGAGATTGGTTTGATTCTTTTGGCCAATACCGACAATTGCAGTTTGTTCAATTGCCAAAAGTCTCAAGTGCCCTTGCAGTTATCTATGATCAATTCAATTCCTTGGAGACCCCTCTGTAGTTTTTGAAACTGCAAGACGAGACTATCTCAACATGAAATGCTGTTCACTCAATGCTAATGATCTTGGCTTCCATTATAAAAGAATGTCCCTGCTATTCTATAAATTTAATGGATTCAATGAGCCGACATTAAAGCATGTTTTTCTGGCTTCCCTTCCTGATGAACTCCAACCAGACATACAGCGGCAACTCCGTTCATCTAATCTTATCCTTGACAACATTTCTCTTGGCAAAATCTTCCAGCTTGCCAAAACTTGTCTTAACTAACTTGCGAGCAAAAACAATTTTTCAAAGAACTGTTGAAAGATAGAGAACCATTTAGGAGTGCCTGCAAGAAGCCTTATTTGCAGATCAAATGCAAACAGAAGAAAGATTGTACTTGTAGTCCCAAAAAGAAAAGGCATTTTCGGAAATTCAAACATTCGGAATTCTCATCTAGGCCTTGCAGATCCAAAAGGCCCTTACAGATTCTTCAGAAAAAAGTCATCTTCATCCATAGGGCTAATTGGGCATCTCCAAGCTACTACAGATTACTCCCCAGAAAAGGGTAAATTGGAATTCTATTTCTCTTAACAAGATAAACTCAATTAAGAAACTGTGTTCACACTACAGAATTCCTCTGATGACTCAGACAGTGATAAATCACAAGTGATTTTCCACCAACAGTTGCTATCCCTTGATACCACTGTTTCTATACCTTCCATCAAACTCCAGATCTTACCCACAAAATTCCAAAGGCTCATTCCAGTAATTGGTCTTATAGATACTGGAGCCCAACACAGCATGTTGAATCCGCATATTCTTCTACTAGAATATTGGACAGAATATGAGGAACATTTCAAAGCTGTCAATGGCAAATTATTCACCACTTCTTTGATTACCAAAAAACTTATTGGTATCAAAATCTTCCAAACTGTGCCCAGAGTCCTATTCTCAGTTTACCCATCCAAGCCCATTGTGGAAAAACAAGTATTTCTTCATTAAGTTACCTTTCAAACTCAATGAAGATGTTAATCCAACTAAAGCTACCCATCTAGGAATGAGTCCTTCTGAGTTAATCCTAACCTAACAGGAATGTTCACAATTGTTAGCCCAAGGTCTAATTGAGCCCACAATTTCTCAATGGTCTTGCAAGCCTTTTATGTTGAAAAGCATTCTGAAATTGTCCGATGAAAGAAACACTTAGTCATTGACTATCAGCCCTTAAACATGTTTTTACAAGATGACAAGTTTCCTTTGCTCCGACGACAAAACATGTTTACTTTTCTCAAAAATGCCCAGATCTTTTCAAAATTTGATTTAAAATCTGGCTTTTGGCAATTAGGCATTGAACCCTCTGAACGATACAAAACTGCTTTTTGTATCCTAAATGCCCATTTCCAATGGACAGTCCTCCCATTTGAACTTAAAACTGTCCCATCTATTTTCCAAAAATACATGATCAAAATCTTTCAGCCTAGCCTCCATCATGCATTGATTTATATTGATGACATCTTGCTTCTTTTAAGATCGCATGAGGAACATCACCAGCTGTTAACTCAGTTCTATGATATTGTCCAAAGTCATGGAATTATGTTATTAGCCAAGAAAAGCACCATTGCCACAAGTACTATTGAATTTCTTGGAATGGTCATAAAAGATGGCCATTATCAGCCAGGAAAGCACAATGCCCAAGAGTTGTTTCACTTTCCAAATCAGCAACTTTCCAAAAGGCAGGTTCAACAATTTCTTGGTATCATCAACTATATCCGTGATTTCATCCCACATGTGGACCAACACTCGACACCTTTCGGCTTTATTGAACAGGAAGCCCCCAGAGTGGAATGATAACCACACCACTGCTGTCACTACACTAAAGCATATTGCGCAAAATCCCCCTCCTTTAAAGTTGATTGCTGATGGAAAGCGCATACTAGAGACAAATGCAAGTAATGAATCATGGAGTGCCCTTCTCCTCGAAGAAATCAATGGAAAAGAGAGTTTTATCGCTTATGCTAGTGGACATTTTTCTGACACACAAAAGTATTACCACAGCGTGTTCAAAGAAATCTTAGCGGTAAAGAATGGCATCAAAAAAATTTGACTATTATCTAATTGGACACCATTTTCTTATCCGAATAGACAATTCTACCTTCCCTAATATCCTCAATTTCAAAGGTAAAACTGTTCCCGAAAAAATGTTACTCAGGTTAAAAGATTGGTTTTCCAAATATGATTATTTGGTTAAGCATATAAAGGGGTCCCAGAACCTCATCCCTGATATGTTTTTCAAACTCTCTAAACTAGAAAAACTTCTCACTGTGTTTTCCACAACCCACCACTTTCCAATCATCTCCATGACTACTTCATTTCCCCCAGAAGCTCTCACCAAGAAAAACTTTCCCCTTAAAAAAACTTTCTCCTCTGTCTTTGCCATCCTGGAGTACAACATTGTGTTTTTGGAATAATTTCAAGGGTGTGTGATGGTCCAATAGACGTGTGGTGAATGTTTGTGGCAGGTGGAGTAACAGTGTTAAGTTTCATGAGGTAGGCTTTGAGAACGGAGGTGACCGATGTATCATGGATGAGGGTATAAGGATGAGGGTAAGTTCTCCATTCATATGCCATGTCTTATGTCTAGTAGTCTCTTATTTCTAGGTGCTGGAAGTAGGGCATGTGGATGATGAAAACTGTAGTCCACATGTTAGCTTATTGTTCTGGCATTCTGTCTAATTTGTGAAAGGTACACAGATTCTGGAGTTGTTTACGACACCATGTGAGGGGGGAATACCATTCGAGGAGAGTCCATAGAATGTCTGGTGAGAACTCAGGAGTGGTAAGGTGAGTCAGAACTGATTTGATGAGGGAAAACTAGCTTCGTAGCATGCAAGGTGGTGAGACACCACATGTACCAAAGCTCATATTCACAGATGGACAAAGATTAGAGAGTGAGGCAGGTGAGGAACATGTGTTCCATGCAAAGGTTAGGAAAATGGTAAGATTTTTTGGTCTGAACATTAAAGAAATACCTATAAAAGAACTTCTTTGCAAAATCTTGCAGCTGGTAAGCCGATTGGAAAGAGTTGTTCATGGGGAAGTTCCGTTGAGAGCTTTGAAAGGAAGTTGGCGATGCATGGTTATTACTAGAATGGTATAGATTGAGGAAATGAGTGCGGGTTTATTTATAGTTGGACATGTGAAGAAGTCTTGAATGAGGTTTTGGTTGCCTGTTATATGTTGAACAGTGAAATCATATTTAGCAAGCTAAGTTTTGAGATTGAACAGTTGCTTGTCAGGGAGCAACTTGTTTTTGAAGTTAAAGATTCGCGAAAAAGAAGAGTTATCCATGTTGATGAGAAATTTGTGGCTGATGAGATTAAATTCAAAATTTTTAATTCTATACTTGATTGCCAAAATCTCTTTGTAGATCACATGGTAGTTCTTTTCAGAGTCTTTGAATGGTCTACTTGCATGTGCATAGAAATGACGCACGCTATTGATTTCTTCGAGAAGAATAGCGCTCTGGTAATCATCGCTGGCATCAGTCTAGAGGATGCATTGGCCAGATGTGGGAATTCGGTGTGGAAGAGGTGATTGGGCTATCACTTTTAGCTGCTTGACAGCTTCTATCTGTGTTGGGCTCCATGGAGGGCATTGTTTTTTGAGCATGCGCGACAGCTGGCTTGTGTGGATTGTAACTTTGGGATGAAATCATGGACATAATTAACAATCCTGAGGAACTTTTGTATATGCTTTTTGGTGAAATTTGTGTCTGGGAACTTTAATAATTAAGTTACAATGTGTGGACTAGGTTGGTAGTGACCATCTTTAATCACCATGCCAAGAAAGTCAATGGATTCCTTGCTTATGCTACTTTTCTTTTCGGAAAGCATGATTCCATGTGCCTGCACAATATGAAAGAAATTTAAAAGGAGCTTCTGGTGGCTCTCATACACAATAACAAAATATCATCAATGTAGACCAGAGCATGGTGGAGGATAGGACTAAAGATTTTTGTCATGGCCTTTTGAAATAATGAAGGAGCAACTTTAAGACCAAAAGGCAAAACGGTCCACTGATAATGGGCATCGGGAATGCAAAAGACAGTTTTGTGACAGTCAACTGGTGAAATACCAAGTTGCCAAAAACCAGCTTGTAAATCAAACTTAGAGAAGATACAAGCCCCTTGAAGATGGACAAACAGGGTCTGGATTTTTGGAAGAGAAAACTTATCATCTTTAAAAAAAGAATTCAGTGCCTGGTAATCAATAACTAATCTCTTTTTACCACGAACTAATTTATATCATTTTTCAACATAGAAGGCTTGACAAGCCCAACCTGAATCAGTAGGTTCAATTAGACCTTGTTGGAATAACTGAGAGCATTCTTACTTGGCAAGCAAGAAATATGAAGGAGACATACCCGGGTGAGAAGCTTTTCTGGGATTTATGTCTTTATTGAGTTTGAAAGGAAGATGGATAAAAAATTATTCATTCTTCCAAAGGGGTGAAGAATGGTGAAACTGTGAATGATTTGCTGGACAAAACTCTAAGAACTTATGGGAGAGATGACTATATGGAGATGGTGTTTCTGAAAGTGCATACAGACGGAGAGTATCAGTATAGGGTAAGAACATTTGTTTGTAGTAAACTCAGAACTGGTGAGGAATAGGTTTTAACCAAATGAAGAATGTCAAAACCTATGAGGAGATCTTTATCAGGGAGTTTGGAGGCTACAATCTTTTTTCAAATTATACAATTCGGAAAGAATTGAATACCAATGGGTTTTTTTGGTAATCAAAGTGGTCTCAAAAGTTTCTCCATTAACCGCTCTGAAAAGCTTTGAATGAGGCTCCCAATAGTCTGAGGGAAGAATAGAAGGGTCAATCATACTGGTATCTGCACCGGTGTCAATAAACTCGATGACAGGAACAGGTTTATGAAACTTGGAAGGAATGATTGAAATTTTGAGTGAAGGTCTAGGAATGGTGGAAACATAGTTGACATCTTGAACTGTAGAGATGACTGAAATATCCTCAGAATCTGAAGATTCAGCGATGATGAAAATAGTTTGGTCATCTTGTTCTGATTGTTCAGAAAAGTTTGATTCAACATCTTTGTTCTCAGATAACATGGAAGAATGTTGAAGGTGCTGTATAAGACGAACAACTTTGATAGACTTATGGGGACAGCTTTGAGCAAAGTGACCGTGTTTTTTGCGGATGAAGCAATGGTTATGCTTTTTCTTTCTATACTGGGAGACATCCTTTTTTTCTGAAATACCGGAAAGGTTTTTTAGAGGATGATTTTTTGTGGAAGTGTTTTTGAAAATGTTTTTTCTTTTTGGGAGAACAAACACACTTTTTTTCATCTTTGCACTCCATCTTGAGATAAGGTTTTTTACAAGCTTCAAAGAAGGGTTTTGTGTCTGCCATGAGATCTTTGAAGAATTCCTTCTGCTCACAGATTTTATCCAGGCATAACATTGCCATTTGGAAAATCTTTCCCAAAGAGATGTCAACAATGCTGAGATTAGTGGCTGTGAGATTTCTTTAAAGATCAGGTTATAACACAGAAGAAAGAGAGGCTATGAAGACATGTTTAAGAGAAGGTTCGTTGAATCCATTCATCTTGTAAAATAGAATACTCATTCTTTTGTAATGAGATTCTAACAGATGTCTTTTAAGAGAACAACGCTTCATTTGATGATACTCTTTTCTATCTGCATCAGTAGATGCTGTTTTTTCACCAATGAATTGTTCATGGATGATGTTGAGTGCAGTACCAATAGGTGATTGCATGAATTGGAGTTGTCTATATTCTCCCAAGCTTTCTAACGAATCTTTCAAAGAACCCGTAGATTGGGCCATGAATTCACGAAGGACAATTTGAGATTAAGTATTTGGCTTTGTTCCTTGGAGATCAATCCATGCAGAAAATTCTTGAAGTGTAGCAGACCATCTGTGATGGGGAATGTCATCAAATGTAAACCAAATGTGAACCAATATGCTGAAGATGGTTTTGTGGAGTGGTCATGAGCTAGTGGTGGCATAGGTGGCACTAGTTCTGTGTGAGATGCTTAGTCAATGACTAAGCGTTTCTTTCCTAGGACAATTTCAGAATTCCTTTCAACATAAAAGGCTTGGCAAGCCCATGGAGAAGTCGTGGGCTCAATTAGACCTTGGGCAACAATTGGGAACATTCTTGTTGGGCTAGGAGTAAATCAGAAGGACTCATTCCTAGATGGGTAGCTTTGGTTGGGTTAATGTCTTCATTGAGTTTAAAAGGTAACTTAATGAAGAAAGACTTATTTTTCCACAATGGGTTTGGATGGATGAACTGAGAATGGGACTCTGGACACATACTCAAAAGTTTAGTGGATATATCCTGGTAGGACTGGGGGGTTTCAGACAGATTATAGAGTTTTAGAATGTCTGTAAAAGGTTTGAACATGGACTTGACTCGGATTCCAGTGAGAATGATTTGGAGGTGTTTGATCTGGTGAAGGATGTCAAAACCTAACAAGATATCCTTATTAGGAAGAGTTGAACCAATGACCTTGGTCCAGATAACACAATTTGGAAAAATTTGAATACCAATGGGTTTTTTGGTAATTAAAGAGGTTGTGAACAATTTGCCATTGACAGCTTTGAAATGTTCCTCAGATTCTGTCCAATATTCTGGTGGAAGAATATGCGGATTTAACATGCTATGTTGAGCTCCAGTGTTTATAAGACCAATTGAGAGAATGGGCCTTGAATCGATCATCAGAAGAAGAATTAGGCCAAAAATTAGGATACATTCTGGGAAAATAAAACTTCCATCGAAGACTTTGGAATATAGAAGGCAAGATTTGGAGTTTGATGGAAGGTATGGGAACAGTAGTATCAAGGGACAACAACTGTTAGTGAAAAATCACTTCGAACTGATCACTATCTGAGTCATCAGAGGAATTCTGTAGTGCGAACATTGTTTTATCATTGGGTTCATCTTGTTCTGAAAAATAGAATTCCAGTTTATCCTTATCTGGAGAGTAAGCTGTGGTAATTTGGAGATGCTTGACAAGCCTGATAGATTTTTCCCTTTTGTTGGGACAATCCTTAGCATAATGACCTTTCTTCTTGCAGATAAAACATCTGCTTGATTTTCTCCGTTTAAATGCTCTGGATGAAGATGACTTCTTTTTGAAGAATCTGAAGGGCCTTCGGGACCGGCGAGGCTTAAATGAAGATTTCGGACATTTAAATTTCCGAAAATGCCTTTTCTTTTTAGGACTGCAATCACAATCCTTCTTCTGTTTGCATTTGATCTGCAAATAAGGTTTCTTGCAGGCACTCCGAAATGGTTCTCTGTCATTCAACAATTCTTTGAAAAACTGTTTCTGCTCACAGAGTCTGTTAAGACAAGTTTTGGCAAGTTGAAAGATTTCGCCAAGAGAGATGTTGTCAAGCACAAGATTGGATGCACGAAGTTTCCTCTGTATGTCTGGTTGGAGTTCATCAGGAAGGGAAGCCAGAAAAACATGCTTTAATGTTGGCTCATTGAATCCATTAAGTCTATAACAACAGGGACATTTTTTTATAATGGAACTCAAGATCCTTAGCATTGAATGAACAACATTTCATGTTGAGATAGTCTCGTCGTGCAGCTTCAAAAATTACAGAGGGGTCGCCAAGGAATTGATCATGGATAACCGCAAGGGCACTCGAGACTTCTGGCAATTGAACAAACTGCAATTGTCAGTATTGGCCTAGAGATTCAAACCAATCTCTTAGAGCACCCGTAAAACGAGTGGCAAATTCTCTAAGGACTGATTGCGTGGTGGCTCCTGGTCTTAACATTTATAAGTCAAGCCAGGCAGATATTTCATTAAGCCGATCATGCCATTTAGAGGATAGAATATCATCAAATGTGAACCTAGACCATTTGACGATTTTGGACTGGTTGAACCGGTTTGGGCTTGGGCTAGAGGAGGTTGATCAGTTTGAGCCATCAGGATTTTGGTGATATCAGCATAGGACTTTTCAGAGTCACTGGTGGAAGCTGAGGATTCTGTGTCTTTCTCAATATGGCTATTTGAAACAGCTAGATTTGAATCAAAAGTTTGATCATCTGTGGTGGATATGTGGTCAACTGTGTGGGCACTAAATAAGTGCATTGGTTGTTTATCCTTGGATTAGATAGGAGGTTGAGAAGGAGCTAGTGGTGCAGGTGCTGATGGTGATACTGTTGTATAACCAAGTTGGTCCAGAGAAGAAACAACAAGTTGGGGAATGGTGACTGGTCATGGTTGAGGTTTAAGCTTGGGTTTAGGTTTAGGTGGAGGTGGTAATGGATTATCTCAGAAAAGAGAATGAGTCATACCAAATAATTTGGAAGGTTCATACTGTCTGATAGGGGAAAGCATAGAGGCAAAAAGATGATAGATTGGACCGATGGAAGGGATCGATGGTGATGAAGTAAAAAGGGTAGGTCTTTGTTTTTCTGATTCTATCTAACCAAGCTCAGCTTTCAAGCGCCTGATCTCTCTTTCCTTCTGGTCAAATTCTAGGCCATAATAGCATTGAGCCAGCATGGTTCGTAACTCAGAATCGAGTTGAGCAATTAGAGACTGTAGATTGTGATGGATCTGCTGCATTTGTGCAGTGATGGAATCAACTTTGGTTTCAAGCTTGTCAGTTCGTAAACTGATTTTCTCAACTTTGGAGTTGCCAATTGAGGACTGATTCAAAAGGTTTAAGGGGTTCAAGGTGCCCTGTAGAGGTTATGGCTGAAGGGATAAAGGGTTTAGACACAACATTTCGTTGGGAATCTGTGTGAGTCTCTAAAGGAGGAAAGGAAGAAGAGTAGTCTGAAAAAGTAGATGAAAACATCATACAACTCAGTGGTGGTGTTGGATTTGGGATTGCTGAGGGAATGTCGGATTTGCAATGTTTTGCAATCTATTTGAGTTCTTTTTTGTAGATGGGTAAAGGAGTTGGTGGAGGTGGAGGATCTTGTGGTGGTGATTTTGGATCATAAAATCACGACCCAATGCCTAATGGAAGAACGAATTTTGGTATGTAAGGATGCCACAATTAGTTAATGAATGATCTAATTGATAAGTCAAGAGTTTGAACACCACGAAAATTCGATAAGTTCAAAAAGTTTGTTTAAGAGCCAAAGAAAATTAACTCTCTCACCAATTGCATCAAAACTAATCTTCTTTGTTTATTGGATTCAAATACGTTATATAGGGTTGGTTACAAGAATTTTTAGAAGTAAATCTTAAACTAAAAATCAAATCTGAATCTGAATCTAAACAAATAGCAAAGAATCTAAATCAAATTAGAATCATAATCTAAGCAAATAGTAAAGAATCCAATTCAAATCAAAATCCACTTCAAGTCAGAATCTTAATTGGCTTAAATGGCTTACATTAATTAAAATGGAAACTTGGCAATTAAAAGAGAAAAAACAAGAAAGTATCTAAAAAAGGAACATAATATATTTTCCCCCCATAATGTGAAAGCCAACTTCTTATTGTTAGTAATATGCCCTAAAGGCCAATCGAATGGTGATTTGATTGTTTAGGGAATGATTGTATTTGAATAGCATTTTGATTTTTATAAAATGGCAAAGTTATCAATATTCATATATTAATTTAATGAATATAGTCCAAGAAGTAAAATAGTTAAGGAACACATTCTCGAGTATGTCGAGAATATGAAACGTGTATCCTTTGTACTATACTTCTAAAATAGTTCCTAGTGGTGGATTTATGATTGGACATTATAAATTCCTATAAACACTAGTATGTGTTATGACTCCTTATGGTATGTGATACTAAGATGGATGGTGAGTTTCATATCATTGACATGAGATGTCAAGTCAAACACATAGGTACTTGTTAAGAGAACGAGTTTACTGAACTTGACCGAACATAGTAAGCCATATGGTCGTGAGTGTTAAAGGCTTATTATACATTGTAACAGACACTATGTTTAGTAATGGTCTTTAGACCTGAGGCATAACAGATGTCTTATACATAGACATCTCTGATATGTGAATGCATAACGATTGATTCCTAATCATGGAAGAGATCTAGCAATAGCTGTCATGGTTGGCTATGTATGAAGACAAGTTGATGGCGAATATGGAATTCATCACTTTGTAATATACAAAAAGGATGTCCCTACGAGATAATATGAATTGGCATGAGAAATCCTTGGCCAAGGTGAAATATATTTGAAGAGTTCAATTATATTATCATGATAAGTTCATTTACATTTATTTTGAGATAAAGCACAACTGCTTAACATAACAAACCATAAGCTGTGCTTTTCTCTAGACATGGATGATGAAGAGACCAAGACATAGAAATACAATGGAATAGGTTCTATAGATCCAACAATTCTTGTTATTTGGATGGTCGTGATATACTGCTAGGTGTCACTCATGACTTGTAGAAACCTTATGATCAATATTGGTAAAGAGTATTACCAATACATCTTAAGGTCATTAGAAAGGTTCTAATTGAGTTATCATTAAAATAGTTCTACTACCTTATAACTAAGAACCTAAAAGGTCACACACAATATAGAAATGAAAAAGGAGTTACTAGAAAATGAGAAGTTAGATTTCCTAATTTTAAGAAAATCAATATTTATATTATAATTCATTGAGAATGAATATAAATATAAATATATCTTAAATATGATTTAAGATAGAAATTTAGATGTTCCATAAATAGTTTAAGGAATAAAATAAATTTCATAAATCCTCAATTAAAAATTATGAAATGTCGAGCACGTAAAATGACCATTTTGGACATGTTCGGGTTCATATATGATAATGGACTTCTAGACCAATTTTGGGTTTAGAATTATGGGCTTTTATTGGATCCAATATGGATTAAGAGAAAGCATTCGAACATGTCACAAGAGAAGCCCACATTTAACCATTTGATGTGATCAAAATGGGGTTAAATAATTAATTCCGAAATTAATTAATATTAGCTATTTATTTATTTGATTAAATAGTTTATTGAAGTGATGAGATCAATTTCAATAAATAATGGCTAAGTGGGTGGGTCTAGCACATGATAATGTTTGGTGCCATTATTAGACATAATGGTGGCTTTATTTGGTGGAAGGAATCAACATGAGCTAGCATTCATGTTCCTTCATTATCTCTCTCATTTCTTAATGAAATTTCGAGATTCCAAATCCTCTGAACTCCTAGAACATTTCTAAGTGTGGATTGATTAGAGGTATCACAATTGGGGTGCTTAAGGGATCTCAGATCATGGAAAAACAGAAGTTGTTCGTGCAGAGCTGTATTTTCTGGACAGTGTTCGGAGCTTGCTGTTTTCAGTCGTTTTCTCATACTTCATGAAGTCTTTTCTGAAACTGCAAGTGAGGTAACTAAACTTCAATCTTTCCTCTTGATTTTTGTTTTTGAATGAAGTCGATCCGAGGTTTCTAGAGCTTCCGCCATCTGTTTTAATTTTACTGCGCAAAAGTTGCGTTATTAGGAACCTCATGGACAAATGTTGTCCTTCACTTATTTCATGGAAGTGATTATTTGGAAACTTCAAGAACTTGAATCATGCCTTTATCATGTGCAATTCCTTCAACAGGCCTCCATGAATTTGATTGAGCCCAAATTGCTTAAATTACCCAATAAGCACTTCTTTGAATTTCTTTGCTCAAGCTCTTGTGAGGGGTCCGACGGGAACTTGAATAGGATCTAAATTTGCCTCATCCCACATCCTTGTGATAGTTTTGGCCTCATTCTCATCAACATGAACAATAATTGACAATAACAACTTTGAATCAATCTAGAACTGGGAAACAATCGTAATTCAAACATAAATGATGAACCAGAATATGACTTAACAAATAAACTTCAAACTAGAATAAGGAAACTACTACAAATTTTCGAGCAAAAAAGGTAGAGGAAGTTCGGCCAAAACTAAAGGTTTCAAAACCGAATTGGGAAACTGGAGATTTGTTTTTAATATAATCAAGTAAGGTCTAACAAAGCTCAGAAATTAAAACAAGTCTCACACATATCCAACCTTAATTCAAATAGATACAAACTCAATTATCCTAGAGTTTTCAGCAATTCACAAGTAAAAGGACCAGAATTCACAACTCGATGAATTAAAACAAAGAAATACGAAAATTTTAGTAAGGGTGCAAAACTAGGCTAGAAAGGTTTTAGGGATTTTCAAGACAGAATTTGGACAATGGGAACTACGACTCGTGATTAACAATAAACAAAAACTAAAGAAAATGACAAGCAAAACCTAATCAGAACCTCGCTCTAATACCAAGTGATGATAACCCTACCAAAGAATTGACACGATCCAAACCAACTAGTCTCCAAGTTTGAATTTTATAAGTTCAAAGAGTTCGTTTAAGAATCAAAGAGAATTAAACCCTCAAACAAATTGTATAAAAGAATTTATCTTCTTTTTTATTGGATTCAAAGGGAAAGTTTAACATCCAAAAAAAGATTAATCTAAAGTAAATAAGGAAAGTCTCCTAAATAGCTTAAATGCCTTACATCAACTCTGAAAACATGTCATTAATAAAAATGAAAACTAGGTAATTAAAAGATAAATAGTTAATTTCTCTCCTTACTTTCCTCTTCAAAATAAAAAAAAGGGAAAAAATTTGAAAAGGAAAGTAGCTTATTTTTTAGCCATAATAAATTAGCCACCTTGCTGTTTTCATGGGAGTGATTATTCAAAAACTTCAAGAGCCTGAATTTTGCACTTGGTGTCTGAATATCATGTGCATCTCAATCAATGGGCCACCATGAATTTGATTAAGCTCAAGTTGCTTGAATTGGCCCATTAAGCACTTCTTTGGACCACCATAAATTTGATCTTGTGAAGGGTCCGATGGGAACTTGAATAGGATTGAATATGCCTCATTCCATGTGCTTGTGCTAGCCATGTCCTTAGTTTCATCATCTAAGATTTCATCTTCAACTCGCCAATATATTTCCTAATATTCAAAGTTTTGGCTCATCTATATTATTTCTCCTGTGTACATGATAAAATTCTCTAATATATTTATGGACACTATGATTTGTTTGCTTGTACTTCTAATATTTCACATATACTCTTGGCCATGATTTGATCAATGGATTGTCTACAATGCCATGCAAAAGTCACGCCCTTCAACTTAAACACAATAAGCTTAACTCGCTTCTCTTGGTGAGTCCCCATATATTTAAAAAGAAAACATATCTACTTGTTATATCAACTCTAAAATTCTTCAACATGCATCTCACCATAAAAATATGGAATATTGAAATTAATCTTGCAATCTAAACTTTTTTCTCGCCTTCTTCCAAATTGCATTTTAATTCCTCATGCACCTACGCTGGAATTCACCTTACAAGTCCTATATTCTTAGGACAACATCGAATTAACACCCTAAGGCACTACTTCATGATTGACGCCCTCTCTTTATGGTGATAATCTTTGGGTTGTTCTTCAGGATTAACTCCCTGAATTACTTTCTCACAATTAACCTTGCTATTGTTCACTCTCGTCGTTATTGTCCATGGAAAGCTTGAGAGCCTTGATTGCTTTCATTGCTTCTTTTCATAGGTTACAAACTTCCTTAATTGCTTGCAAGACTACTTCTCTAACACCAGCATACTCTTTTTCGAGAAAATCCATTGCCACTACAGTCTAAACCTAAACCAAAGCCTAAACCTCAACCACGACCAGTCACCAATCCCCAACCTGCTGTTTCCACTCCTGACCAACCATCTCCTGGTTATACACCAGCATCACCACCAGTCCCTTCACCACCAGCTCCTTCCCAACCTCCTACCCAATCCAAGGTTAAACAACCCATACACCTATTCAGTGCCCACACAGTTGATCACATATCTACTACAGATGATCAAACTTCTGATTCAAATCTAACTATTTCGGATAGCCATCCCGAGATAGATATAGAATCCTCAACATCCACCAGTGATTCTGAAAAGTCCTATGCTGATATCACCAAAATCCTGATGGCTTAGCCTGATCAAGGCCAAACCTCCCATACAGAAGTATATGTTGATATTCCCTCCGAAGTTGACGAAGAAATGCCTGAATTCTCTGCCTCAAACCAACCTCCTCCAGCCCAAGCCCAAATCGGTCCAACTGGTCCAAAATTGTCAAATGGTTTATGGTTCACATTTGATGATCTTCCCTCCTCTAAATGGCGTGATCGGCTTAATAAAATGTCTACTTGGCTTGACTTACAAATGTTAAGGCCATGAGCCACGACTCAATCAGTCCTCAGAGAATTTGCCACTCATTTTACGGGTGCTCTAAGAGATTGGTTTGATTCTTTAGGCCAATACAAACAATTACAGTTTGTTCAATTGCCAGAAGTCTCAAGTGCTCTTGCGGTTATCCATGATCAATTCCTTGGAGATCCTTTTGCAGTTTTTGAAGCTGCATGACGAGACTATCTTAACATGAAATGATGTTCACTTAATGCTAAGGATCTTGACTTCCATTATAAAAGAATGTCCCCTGCTGTTCTATAAACTTAATGGATTCAGTGAGCCGACATTAAAGCATGTTTTTCTGGTTTCCCTTCCTGATGAACTCCAACCAGATATACAGCAGCAACTTCGTGCATCCAATCTTGTCCTTGACAATATTTCTCTTGGCAAAATCTTTCAACTTGCCAAAACCTATCTTGACAAACTCTGTGAGCAAAAACAGTTTTTCAAAGAACTGTTGAAAGATAGAGAACCATTTCGGAGTGCCTGCAAAAAGCCTTATTTGCAGATTAAGTGCAAACAGAAGAAGGATTGTGATTGCAGTCCTAAAAAGAAAAGGCATTTTTGAAAATTCAAACGTCCAGAATATTCATCTAAGCCTCGCAGCCCTACATATTCTTCAGAAAGAAGTCATCCTCATCCAGAAAATCTAAACGGAGAAAATCAAGCAAATGTTTCATCTACAAGAGAAAAAGCCATTATGCCAAGGATTGTCCCAACAAAAGGAAAAAATCTATTCGGCTACTTGAACATCTTCAGGCCACCACAGATTACTCTCTAAAAAAGGATAAACTGGAATTCTATTTCTCTAAACAAGATGAACCAATGATGCAACTGTGTTCGCACTACAGAATTCCTCTAATGACTCAGACAGTGATCAGTCCCAAGTGATTCTTCATCAACAATTGTTGTCCCTTGATACTACTGTTCCAATACCTTCCATCAAACCCCAGCTCTTACCCACAAAATTCCAAAGGCCCATTCCAACAATTGGACTTATAGATACTGGAGCCCAACGTAGTATGTTGAATCCACATATTCTTCCACCAGACTATTGACAGAATATGAGGAACATTTCAAAGCTGTCAATGGCAGATTGTTCACCACCTCTTTGATTACCAAAAAATCCCATTGGTATTCAAATTTTCCCAAACTGTGTCATTTGAACCAAGGTCATTGGTTTAACTCTTCCTAATAAGGATATCTTGTTAGGTTTTGACATCCTTCATCAGATCAAACACCTTCAAATCATTCCCACTGTGTGCGGGCTACTGGTCCCATCACGGGGGTAGCAACGCCACGTACTCTTTTATGGTATCAGAGCCATACTCGTCCTTGAAAATTTCATGTTTTCTAAAGCTCATTTTTCATGCTCAAAATGGTATAATTTAAGTATTTGATTTGTTTTAATCTTTAGACTTCAGGAGTAGAGAGAACTTCTCACTTCACCTTCATCTTCATCTACTTCCAATCCTGTTACTTTGTCTTCTACTCTTTCTCTCCCTAAATCTTGCACTTCTTATACCACCAACAAAATTGAAAACCTTGTAGAATACTCCTACATCCCTGAATCCGCCCAAATCAGTGAGTCATCCTACCCTCTCATCAGTCCTTATCAACTGTACAAACGCCCCAGTTCCTTTACCCATAGTATCTGCACCCTCATCTCTACTCGAAGACCTCATCCAAAAGAATATATCCAGTCCTCTCGTCTGGATCAGTGTGCTCTTCAAGCAACTTCTGCTGAGCAATATGTCACTCTGGAGATTCCTTCAGAGTTAATTTCCAACTGGAAACGAGAAGGTTATACTCATCTCCATCTTGGAGGAATTAGACTAATCCTCACCCTTCATGGGCGCAAAGGATTACCAGTCACAGCTCGCCTTGCCCTCCTTGATACCCGTTTCAAACAGTACCAAGATGCTGTTATTGGCACTGTTCTTACTTCCCTCCATGCAAGAAGTGTTCTCCTCACTTCTACCCAAACTTCAACCTTTCTCTCCAAGACACAAATTTACCCACAACCTTAAAAGACCAAGTCCAGATCCAAGGTGCAGAACAAATCTCCTCTGCCAAAATTGCCACTCTCCATCACCAATTGGTCTATAGGCTTCAAAACCATGCCTTAGATCTACCCACTCCAGACCATCACTCTGACACCCTCACGGTCTTAGCTGAATCTGACCAAATCCCAACCATCATCCAGATCCCCAAACAAATTCCTCGTCATGAGCTCATCAAGCTTATGCCTCTTGAGTGGATCTCAAACTATGAACAGTTCCATACCAATACAGCTCCAATTCAAACATCAGAAAGTATGTTTGAACGACGGCCAGACGGAACAGTCAAAATGACTTTCAAACCACCTCCCAGTGCTCCCCAAGAGCCTCCTCGACTCTCCTTTACTTACTCTTCCATGATCACAGCTGTGCAGACAGCTCAAGAAGATCTACCCATTACAGGGTTCACTTCTAAAGGCTACCCTGTTTATCCCGCAAAGCTAAATGGTCATTTCCTATAGGATGCCCCTGGCTCAGGCATGTGTGACCCAAATTGTCCCTGCTGGGATGATTGGGAAGAGGACGATGATGATTATTCCAGAAAAAGAAAACCTAAAAAGAAAAAACCTCTAGCCTCATGTCACCATCATAACCCCACACCACCACAAGATCCTCCATCTCCACCAGCTCCTTTACCCATCTACAAAAAAGAACTCAAATGGATTGCAAAACATTGCAAATCCGAGATTCCCTCACCAATCCCAAATCCAACACCACCACTGAGTTGTATGATGTTTTCATCTACTTCTTCAGACTACTCCTCTTCCTTTCCTCCTCTAGACACCCACACAGATTCCCAACGCAATGTTGTGTCCAAACCCTTTATCCCTTCAGCCATAACCTCTACAGGACACCTTGAACCCCCTAAACCTTTTGAATCAATCCTCAACTGGCAAACCCAAAATGCCAGAGCACAAAATGATACTTTGGTAAACATTAATTCCAAAGTTGAAAAAATCAGTTTACGAACTGAAAAGCTTGAGACCAAAGTTGATTCCATCACTGCCCAAATGCAGCAAATCCACCAAAATCTACAGTCCAGAATTGCTCAACTTGATTCTAAGTTAAGAACCATGCTTGCTCAATGCTATTATGGCCCTGAATTTGACCAGAAGGAAAGAGAGATCATATGCTTGAAAGCTGAGCTTGACCAGATAGAATTAGAAAAACAAAGGCCCACCCTTTTTACCTCCTCACCTCCGATGCCTTCTATCGGTCCAACCTATCATCCATTCGCCTCTATGCTTTCCCCTATCAAATAGTATGAACCTTCCAAGTTATTTAGTATGACTCATACTCTTTTTCAAGAAAATCCATTACCACCACCATAACCTAAACCTAAACCCAAGCCTAAACCTCAACCACGACCAGCCACTATTCCCTAACCTGCTGTTTCCACTCCTGACCAACCAACCCATGGCTATCCATCAACCTCACCATCAGCACCTCCACCACCAGCTCCTTCTCAACCTCCTATCCAATCCAAGGATAAACAACCTACGCACTTGTTCAGTGCCCACACAGTCGACCACACATCCACCACCGATGATCAAACTTCTGATTCCAATCTTGCAATTGTTGTGCAAATTTTATTGAACTCGCAAGCGCACGAATCTATTGTAGTGTAGATCTATGGTGACGAGTGTCGATCCCACGAGGAGGTGGATTTTAAATATATATATATAATTAATTTAGTGAATGGGTGATTGGATTTAAGGTGGAAAATGATTTGGACTATGCTAAAACTTAAATTAAAATAATAAGAATAAATTCTGAGATTGGAATTGAAATGGCAAGAATAAATTGTAGAGAATTCTAATAAAATGACGTACTTGGGTATCTGGATCCGTATCAACATGCATCATAGGCTAAATATTCCATATTAATACCAATTAAATCATGAGAGGGGAATCCACACCTCATGAACCCACGCTCTAATAAATATAGTGCTAAGGGCTTATCGTGCCAAATAATAATTATCTTATACTAGGGTGCAGGTGAAACCAGGGCAGTACTAGACAAGATTAGTATTATTTGTCGACGAGAACTCAAAACATCCACAAAAACTAGAGGGGGAGAGAAAGTAAATTTACCAAATTAAGCCCATGACACATGTTGAGACTTCACCTTCAACCCAAGCTTGAAAGAAAATTAGCCACTCATAGTTGAACTAGGGGCAAAATGGGAATTTATTAAAATACGTAGAAAGTACAAGATAGAGAGAGAATTACAAAAAATGAACCCCAAAAATGGATTCAGAGGTGCCAAATTAGGGGGGAAGGCCCCCTTTTTATAGTTACATCGAGTAAATTATGGCCATCGGATTAAAAACAGTTTGGACGCTCAGGATTTCGCCACGTCATCAGCCACTATTCGCACAGTAAAGTCAACAGCCACTATTTGTACAGTACAGTCAACATCCACTATTTATACAGTACAGTCAACTGCCACTATTTACACAGTAACGCCAACAGTACCCGTATATGTGAACAGTGTCATTTTTCTTTTTATACTCCTCCTAAGGTTTTCGACCGTCCTGAGTTTAAAAATGATGTTCGTTTTGCCATTTGATCTCTCGTTTATTGTGAAATGACTATGATGCCCCCTAAAATACATAAAATACTTAATTAAAATAAAACACACATAATTAAAGTACAAGAAACTTAAACACATAAAAGTAAGGGTTGTTAGTAATACTTTATATATAAAATAACGATTTTCTCCTTTATAAATATGCATTTTCTAACACTCAACACACCCCCTAACCAGCTTATTGCTAGTCCCTAGCAAATAAAGTGAAAACAAAATTCAAAAATGATTTTTTTTTAAACACTCTTGTTTATTCAATCAGATTAATGATAACAATCAAATAAAAGTTTAAGCATTATCTCAAGTCTAAAGAAACATCACACCCACATCAACCATCCACATGAATTAGCCTAGTAGACTTTGTCGTAGCTACCTTCAAGAATGACATGTCAGACCTCAAAATCTCACTGGAGGTAGTGACACTCTCACAAAGAAATTAAACCCAAAAAAATAGTCACTCCAATGAATGGTAATTAAGAGAAAATAATCAAGAAATGATATCACACGCTCTCACCAGGATGAAATAAATATGCCCTCAGCTTAGAAATAATACAATCTCAAGTCAAATAAAAATGCTAGTCAACCCAATTTATTTATTTAATTTTTTTTAATGCATCACTACATCTTTTTAGCCCATATAGCTTCTACTTCAGACTATAGTTCCCTAAAATCAAGAAGGACTTTTATTAGGACGTAACATAAGCTAGGGACATGGTTAACAAAGAAGGGTAATAGGAAAACAAATATATGTTTGAGAAAAATGCAGAGGATTTTTTTTTAAAGTTGCAAGGTGGATTTCACCTATTATTGCTTTTTTTTAAGCAACAATTTTTTTCTTCTTCTTCTACTTTTTTTTCTTTTTTTTTAGAATTTTTTTTTGAACTAGATATAACTTCACTATACAAAATATTTATTTACATTTTTCTCAAACATAAATAGGTGATGAATCTTGTAAGACATTGGGTAATACTCCAAATCGGAGTGGGTTAAGATGATAAGTTGACAAAGAAAGTTTTTTTTTTTTAAAGGCTCAAAAGGGCTAACTATGGATATTCATAAAAGGGATGGCTAAAAAGGTTCAAACGGATCAAAGACGGCCTTTCCATCATTTTTTAGGACTCTAAATAATCTTCCACATCTACTAATTAAATGGGCTTACAAATGTAGTAACACACTTTTTTTTTCATTTTTTTAATTTAATTTAATTTTATTTTATTTTATTTTTTAGGGTTAACTCCAAAGAAATCTAGAGATCGTATATATAATAATAAACTACTAAGCTATATAAAGAATGGACAAAAGGGTTACTCTCCAAGAAAAATGATAGGCTCAAAAACTCACTTGGTATTTATTATGACATGTTCATTCCTTCAAGCAACTCATATTTGTCTTCGACATCAACATGTTGAGTAGCAAACATAGTGTAACATCACTTCAGACTAAAGATAATACAAATACTAAAATTTGAAATCATCATATCATCCAATGTCAAAACAAATCAAATTTTTTTTAACAACAGTCTACCCCCCAACCTATTCTAAACGTGAAAAGAAAATATGCATGCAGAAAAATGATGCAAAAAAAAACTAATTAGAAAATGATAGAAATTTTTTTTTTTGGCTTAAGAAGATGCGTTTCTAGAGGCACTACACTCTATATTCAGCCATCTTCGACTCAAAATTTTTGAAAATATATATTTATAAAGGAGAAATTAAAAAGAGAAAAAACAATGAACATCAAAACATAATAAAGAAAAAGAAAATATCTGATTTTTTTTAATCTTTTCTTTTTTTTATTTTTTTTTGTTTTTGTTTTTTCTTTTAATAATGAAGATGTGTTTCTAAAGTCACTATACTCCATATTCAGCCATCTTCAACACAACAAATTAGCAACAGTTAGTTTCTACAACAAAAATTAGTAAAAACTTAACCAATATTCCACAATTGTCCACTATTCCCTCCCCCCAACCAGAACGAAACATTGTCCTCAATGATTTAAAGGAAAGAAGTAGAGTTTAGAAGACATCACCTGGGTGGTGCAATACAGAAGAAAATATTTACAGGCGGAGAGTTAAATCTAATTTGTACTTCTTACTGCGGCTACTGTTACCGTCATCATTTGAACGCTCCAACACAAAGCTCCAGGGGTCTGGCTCCGGTTTATAAGCTTGTAACATATCAAGTAGCTCATTAGCAGTGTGAGCACAAATAAAAAGTTTTTTCGCACTGGAAGGAATAAAGTAGTTTTTTATTGCATGGTTAAGAAATGCGATAAAGCCCTCATAAAAATTATTGACATTTAACAAACCGATGGGTTTCTGGTGAATGTGCAATTGGGCCCAAGAAGCTAGTGTGATAAGTGCCTCTAGTGTTGCAAGATCTCCTGGAAGGAAAATAAAAGCATCAGCATGATCGAGCATTTCAGTTATCCGTTCTTGCATACCTGAGACGACTAACTCTTCTCCTGTCGTTGAGTCAGACACACTGCCCAAAGGTTTTAGGACTCTAGGGATGATGCCTAACACTTGGCTTCCTCTGACAAGAGCAGCTTCTGAGACCAATTTTGATAACCCTCGGTTACCTCCTCCATACACTAAGTGTAATTTTCTCTCTACTATGTTTCGACCAAGATCTATGGCTACATTAACGAACTCTTTATGTTTGCCATAAGTAAATCCAGAAAGTACACAAATGTTCTTGAATTGTCTATTGGGAGTAGCTGCCATTGGAATATTTCTCAAAAACAATTTGTGAGTGCTTAACAAAAAGTCATATTTAAGAATCTTGGTGACAATGGATCACAACTGTGTATGAGGTGGCATGTCAGTGTCAAATAACGCGTAAAGCACATGGCTCGATAGTCAAAAAGCAAATAGTAAAATAAACAGTAGTAAAATTATTAAAGACAATAATGCAAATGATAAAACAACAGTGAAATGAAATAAAATAACAATAAAGTAAAAGGATATTTTACAGGTAGTTGCGACTGTGGCTCACATCTTCCTCTGGTTTTACGTCCAGAAACGGCTTGAACGCCCTCTATAGGTCGAGGATAGGCTTCCCATCCAGTTTTCTTATAAACTGGCAAACAGGGTCGTTTATAGTCAGATTCCCGAGACTATATCGTGCATGCTCTTTCTGGAATAATGGCCATAACTGGAGAATCGCTCTTTGCACATATCCACTGGGATGCGTTTCAAGAGACAGAAGGATATCATCCAATGACTCCTTATTCAAGCCATCCCTAATGAATTGAATTTTATCTTCCCTGTTATCAGACACCATTCCTAAAGAACATGGGTTTTTATTGCAATTAATTCTGACACACTTATGACAAGCAACAGAAATTCTTCGAGCTCGTCGTTTTCTTGCATAATTTCTTTTACCACAACCAAGCATGTATGCAATAAATTTTGGAGGTAACTCACCTGCCAATCGTACTTTTGCTTCGATTAACCAACGGATGTCAGCAGGTATGTTATTCCTTATGAGCAATCGTATGCGTTCGGACCGAGCTTTATAGATCGTAAGGAGAGCATTCTGAGGAAGTGAAGGGAATCGCTTGTGAAGCTTCGCTAGAATCTCAGTTCTGTCCATTCTTTCACCTCAGAATATCAGTTATTATGGGAAACTGAAGTAACCGACTTGATTGTCACGGAGTACCGTTATCCGCCATTAAACCGGGGTAACAAACTAAAACACACAAACAGAAAAACAAATTAAAACACACAAGGAAAATCAAAATCGTCCTCTTATTGAATTTACCTCAAGCTCCAACTGGATGTTGTAAACACCTCGCTCAATATTTCTGAGTTGGCTTTCTAAATCCTCAACATAAGCTACTAACTCTGGTGGTTGTAGAGCCCAAATGCGATGTATTTTACAAGATTGAATCTGGCTTTTGAGATGAGTTTTGATACGTTGAAGTGGTTTAAGAATGTTCAGGAGGAACGATCTTCGTGTGGCACTCATTATTAACAATGATAAAAGAAAAGTTAATGACAAAAGAAACACACTTATGCAAAAATAAATTCAATTAGCAAAAGAATAAAAATAAAGAAAGAAAGAAAAATCAAACCACCGAAAAGACAAAAAAAATCAATTCAAATCTGGTGGGTCACTCAAATTTATTTCGGTGTCTTCTCCATGTGGTTGGTACTCTAGATATGGCTTTAATCTTTGACCATTAACTTTAAATGTGACACCGTTCTTTGGGTCTTTAATTCCAATTGCCCCATGTGGAAAAACAGTATGAACAATAAATGGACCAGACCATCGAGAGAGTAACTTACCTGGGAATAGGTGCAAGCGAGAGTTGAATAAAAGCATTTTCTGACCTGGACTGAAAGCTTTTCTCGTAATATGTTTATCATGGAAGACTTTCATTCGTTGCTTGTAAATTTTGGCATTTTCCTACGCGTCATTACGAATTTCTTCAAGTTCTGCCAATTGTAATCTTCTTTCTGAGCTGGCTTGATGCATGTCAAAATTAAATTTCTTGATAGCCCAATATGCACGATGCTCGAGTTCCACAGGTAGGTGGCAAGCTTTTCCATACACTAGCCTATAGGGTGACATCCCAATCGGTGTCTTGAAAGCCGTTCGATATGCCCATAATGCATCATCAAGTCTTAATGACCAATCTTTTCTGTCCGGCCTCACCGTCTTTTCTAATATGTGCTTTATTTCTCGATTGGAGATCTCTACTTGGCCACTGGTTTGCAGATGATACAGGGTCGCCACTTTATGAGTGATTGAATACTTTTTCAAAAGAGCTTTGAATGCTTTATTGCAAAAGTGGGCACCACCATCACTAATTATCGCTCGAGGGAATCCAAAGCGCGAAACAATGTTGCTTTTCAAAAACCCTATCACCACTTTGTGATCATTAGTTCTGCATGGAATCGTTTCTACCCATTTTGATACATAGTCAACAGCAACCAGTATGAATTGATGACCAAAAGAAGGGGGAAGGGTCCTATGAAGTCGATACCCCATACGTCAAAAATCTCAACCACTAAAATTGGATTTAGTGGCATCATGTTCCTTCGTGCAATGCTCCCCATTCGTTGACACCTATCACATGAAGAACAAAAAGTATAAGCGTCTTGAAATATAGTTGGCCAATAGAAACCACATTGTAAAACTTTAGTCGTTGTTTTCTTAGCACTGAAATGGCCTCGACAAGCTTGTTCATGGCAGAATGAAAGGATATTCTGAATTTCATTTTCTGGAACACATCGTCTGACAATTTGGTCTGCACAATATTTGAACAAATATGGGTCATCCCAAAAGAAATTCTTTATTTCTGCAAAGAATTTAGCCTTGTCTTGCTTAGTCCAATGCTCTGGAAGTTTGCCTGTAACAAGATAATTAACTATATCAGCATACCAAGGTAAAACTTCCACACTCATTAATTGTTCATCTGGAAAGGACTCATTCAATGTTAGTGGCTCTGTAATTGTGTCAAAATGAAGATGAGAGAGATGGTCCGCCACAACATTTTCTGTGTCTTTCTTATCTTTGAATTCCAAGTCAAATTCCTGCAAAAGTAACACCCAACGGATTAGTCTAGCTTTTGCATCTTTCTTTGTAAGAAGATATTTAAGAGCAGCATGATCGGTGAATACAATTATTTTACAACCAATGAAATAAGATCGAAATTTTTCCAATGCAAAAACTACTGCTAGCAATTCTTTTTCAGTAGTTGAATAGTTCAACTGTGCATCATTCAATGTCATACTAGCATAATAAATAATATAGGGAATTCGATCAACTCTTTGTCCTAATACTGCTCCAACTGCATAATCAGATGCATCACACATGAGCTCAAATGGTAAGCTCCAGTTTGGGGGCTGAATGATGGGTGATGTTGTCAACAATTGCTTTAATTTTTCAAAAGCCACAAGACATAAATCATTAAAGATAAAAGGTGCATTCTTAGCAAGTAAATTGCATAAGGGTCTAGAAACTTTGCTAAAATCTTTAATGAAACGTCTCTAAAAACCAGCATGCCCAAGGAAAGATCTTACTTCTCTGACTGTTTTGGGTGGAGGAAGATTAGAAATGAGATCCACATTGGCTTTGTCAACCTCAATACCTTTGCTTGAAATGATGTGACCGAGAACAATATCTTGTGTTACCATAAAATGGCACTTCTCCCAATTTAAGACCAAGTTCTTTTCGATACGTCTCTGCAGAACTAGTGTTAGATGACGTAAACATTGATCAAATGAATCACCAAAGACAGAAAAGTCATCCATAAAGACCTCAAGGAATCGTTCAACCATATAAAAAAAATGCTTAACATGCATCGTTGAAATGTAGCAGGTGCATTACATAATCCAAATGACATTCTCCTATATGCAAAAGTGCCAAAAGGGCAAGTGAAAATGGTCTTCTCTTGATCTTTTGGTGCTATGGGAATCTGATTATATCTTGAGTAGCCATCTAGAAAGCAATAAAATTCGTGACCTGCTAACCTATTAAGCATTTGATCGATGAATGGTAAAGGAAAATGGTCTTTACGTGTGACAGAATTCAACTTTCTATAATCAATGCATACGCGCCATCCTGTAGTTACTCTAGTGGGTATCAATTCATTATCTGCATTCGCAACTACAGTGACTCTTGACTTTTTGGGGACAACTTGAACAGGACTGACCCATGAACTATCAGAAATTGGGTAAATGATACCTGCGTCTAATAGCTTAAGGACTTCTGTTCTAACAACTTCTTTCA
Organism: Citrus glauca; assembly: GCA_029633175.1. Lineage (NCBI taxonomy): Eukaryota > Viridiplantae > Streptophyta > Magnoliopsida > Sapindales > Rutaceae > Citrus > Citrus glauca. The sequence continues at coordinate 21,870,854 of JAQOOD010000002.1, read as the reverse complement.
TATTAGGATTCAACCGACGTTGCATTTCCCTAGTAGATTTAGCATTTTCATCAAGGTGAATGTAATGCATGCAGTCCACTGGATTTATACCTTTTATGTCCGCTATGGTCCATCCTAATGCTCCTTTGTGCTCTATTAAAACATCCAACAACTTACCTTTTTGTTCATCATTGAGGGATGATGAGATAATTACCGGCAGAATACTTTCTTCCCCCAAGAATGCATATTCCAAAGTGTTGGGCAATGGTTTGAGCTCCAGTTTCGGTGGTGATTCTGATGATGGAATGAGTTTCTTCTCTGATGGAGCTAGTTGTTCAACTCTTGGCTTCCATTTATTAGTGTCCATGGATGGTGCTGAGTCAAGTAGGGCGTTGACCTCATCGACCGATCTGTCAATATCAAAATTCAAACCAAAGTGAGTTAAACATGTTTGTAAAGGATCATCACTAAGGTTTGAAACAAAAGTATCATCAACTAGTGCTTCAATTAAATCCACATCAACAATTCCATCATCTGTGTTGTGAGGTTGTTTGGCAATATTGAAGATGTTCAGCTCCATAGTCATGTTGCCGAAGGACAACTGCATATTTCCAGTTCTGCATTGAATATGAGCATCCGCAGTTGCCAAGAAAGGTCAGCCTAGAATAATGGGGATGTGCTTCCTTGAATCCTGTATTGGTTGAGTATCAATTACAATGAAATCAACAGGAAAATAAAACTTGTCTACCTGGATAAGCACGTCCTCCACAACACCACGAGGTATTTTTGTGGACCGATCTGCGAGTTGTAACACCACTGAGTTGGATGTAATTCTCCAAGTCCAAGTTTCATGAAAATAGAATAAGGCAACAAATTTACACTAGCTCCTAAATCCAACAAAGCATTCTCAATTGTGTGGTTCCCTATACTACATGAGATAGTGGGGGAACCTGGATCTTTGCATTTTAAAGGAATTTTATGTTGGAGTATAGAACTAACGTTTTCTGTTAAAAATGCCTTCTTTTGAACATGCATATTTCTCTTTTTAGTACACAGATCTTTAAGAAACTTGGCATAAGATGGAACTTGCTTTATAGCATCAAGTAATGGGATGTTAACACTTACCTGTTTGAAAATTTCGAGAATCTCACCTGTAGATTTTCCTTTCTTTCCTTTCTCTAACCTCTGAGGAAATGGAGCTTTGGGAACATATTCTCGAGGGTTGGTTTCTTCTTTCTCCTCTGGTGATGATTCCTCAACACTCACACATACAATTTGGTTTTCTTTCGTCACCGGCATCTCCACTTTGTTGTCGACTTCTTTTCCTTTTCGCAAGGTCATAACAGCTTTGACCTCTCTATGCTGCTGTGGTGAACTGGTACTTGCTTCATGCACTCCTTTATGGTTGGGCACTGGTTGACTTGGAAATTTACCTTTCTCAACAGTCATTGCCAAGGTCTGAACTGAAGAAGCAAGTTGTCCCACCATCTTCTCCAAGCTTGAAACTGATTGGGCTTGTGAGTTGACGCCCGCTCTCAACTCATTTCGTAGTCCATCAATGGTGCAGTTCTGTTGCTCAATCGTGGAGTAACATTCCTAAAATTCTGGAATGCATCCTCCCATGGTCTGGGTTGAGAGTAATTTTGGTTCTGATTAAATGGTCTGAATGGGGGCTGAGAGGCTTGAGGATTTTGAGCAATTGGTTGCATTGGTGGAGCTGGAGCTGCTGGTCCATTTTGTTGAAATCCTTGAGACCATGAAAAATTGGGGTGGTCTCTCCATCAAGGGTTGTATGTGTTGGAGTATGGGTTATAATTCGATGGTTTTCTCATTACACTTATGGCATTAGCTTGATCTGGATATGAGTCAAGGTCATGTGGCTCTGTTGATTTAGCAGTCGATAATGATGCTATTTGTCGAGCAAGACCTTCAACCATCTCCTTGACTTCTTTGATTCCTGACGTTGACTCGCCAATTTGAACCTCATTTACTCCCTTAATCCTTCTGGTGTTCCTGAGTGATCGACTCCATTGTTGGGAATTATCTGCTTGTCGTTGGAAGAATTCCCAAATCTCTGATTCACTTTTTGACATTAGCTCTCCTCCACTTGTTGCCATTAGCCATTCTTGCACATTCGGCAATAAGCCCTCTAAAAAGTATTGGCATTGATGTCATTTCTCGTACCCATGATGTGGACACTTCAAGAGTAGCCCATTGAATCGCTCCCATGTTTCGAAACATTGCTCGTCATCTCTCTGGGTAAACTCCGAGATCTCCCTGCGAATAGCATTGGTTTTATAAACTGTGAAATATTTATTTACAAATTTCGTAACCATTTGTTCCCATGATGCAATACTATTAGCAAGTAATGTATTAAGCCATGAACGAGCTCTATCCTTCAAAGAAAATGGGAATAATCTAAGTTTTACATCATCATCTGAAAAATTCTCATATTTAAATGTTTGACAAATAGTATGAAAATCATTCAAATGATTATATGGATCCTCATTTTCTAAGCCATAGAATGTGGGAAGACAATTTAGCACACTAGGTTTTAATTCAAAACTCCTAGCAGCTACATTAGGGTATCGTATGCATGATGTGCTCAAATTAGCTAAGGGACTAAAGTAGTCCTTAAATGGCCTCTCCTGTGGTGCTTGTAAATCCATTTTGTTTTTAACGTTTTTGTGTGTGCGAAGTGTTTTCTCTAATTCAAGGTCTATAGGTTCAAGATTGGGTAATAATGACCTACGACCATGCATGCAAAATAAATAAATTTACAATCAAGATGGGAACAAAACAAATAAAAATAAAGAAGAGGGAGAAATTACGATACTAACCTTATTGCGCTATTACAACCTTACTATAAAAATACACAAAAATAAATACGTGAAATAAACTAACTAATAAATTAAAAAGATAAATAAAAATTACAAAGAAGAGAAAAAAAATTAACTTGACATTAAATTACAGAATATTAAAGAAGAGAAAAATAAATACTAACCCGTACATGTGAATAGTACCGTACATGTGAACAGTGTCATTTTTCCTTTTATACTCCTCCTAAGGTTTTCGACTGTCTTGAGCTCAAAAATGATGTCCGTTTTGCCATTTGATCTCTCGTTTATTGTGAAATGACTATGATGCCCCCTAAAATATATAAAATACTTAATTAAAATAAAACACACATAATTAAAGTACAAGAAACTTAACACACATAAAAGTAAGGGTTGTTAGTAATTCTTGATATATAAAATAACGATTTTCTCCTTTATAAATATGCATTTTCTAACACTCAACAGCAGTCTCCGATACTCATACTGAGACAGACACAGAATCATCAACTTCCACTAGTGACTCTGAAAAGTCCTATGCTGATATCACCAAAATCCTAATGGCTCAAACTGATCCACCTGATCAAGGCCAAACCTCTCATACAGAACCATATGTTGACATTCCTTCTGAAGTTGATGAAGAAATGCCTGAATTCTCTACCTCAAATGGTTTGGTACCCTGTTTTAAGACTAAGGAAAAGTTTGTTTTTGGGTTTTATAACCTGCAAAGAACTCGTTTTAGGTTTTGACCTAAGAGGTGTATCGGCTGGAACACCACTATGTGCGAGCTACTGGTCCAAAGGGGTTTTAAATATCTTAGCTTCAAAAGAGCTAAGGAACCCATCACGGGGGTAGAACAATGTGGTATCTGTAGCAATGGTGCTTTTCTTGGCTGATAACATAATTCCATGACTCTGGACAATATCATAGAATTGAGTTAACAACTGATGATGTTCCTCATGCGAACCTGAAAAAAGCAAGATGTCATCAATATAAATCAATGCATGATTGAGGATGGGCTGAAAGATTTGGATCATGGACTTTTGGAATATGGATGGGGCAGTTTTGAGTCCGAAGGGTAAGATTGTCTAATGGAAATGGGCATTTAGAATACAAAAGGCAGTTTTGTATCGTTCTAAGGGTTCAATGCCTAATTGCCAAAAACTTGATTTTAAATCAAATTTTGAAAAGATCTGGGCATTTTTGAGAAAAGTAAACATGCTTTGTCGACGTGGTAAAGGGAATTTGTCATCTTGTAAAAACATGTTTAAGGGCTGATAGTCAATGACTAAGCGTTTCTTTCCTCGAACAACCTCAGCATGCTTTTCAACATAAAAGGCTTGGCAAGCCCATGGAGAAGTTATGGGCTCAATTAGACCTTGGGCTAACAATTGGGAACATTCCTGTTGGGCTAGGAGTAAATCAGAAGGACTCATTCCTGGATGGGTAGCTTTGGTTGGGTTAATGTCTTCATTGAGTTTGAAAGGTAACTTAATGAAGAAAGACTTATTTTTCCACAATGGGTTTGGATGGGTGAACTGAAAATGAGACTCTGGACATAGACTTAAAATTTTGGTGGATATATCTTGGTAGGGCTGAGGTGTGTCGGACATGTTGTAAAATTTAAGAATGTTTGTGAAAAGTTTGAACATGGACTTGACTCGGATTCCAGTGGGAATGATTTGGAGGTGTTTGATCTGGTGAAGGATGTCAAAACCTAACAAGATATCCTTATTAGGGAGAGTTGAACCAATGACCTTGGTCCAAATGACACAGTTTAGGAATATTTGAATACCAATGGGTTTTTTGGTAATCAAAGAAGTGGTGAACAATTTGTCGTTAACAGCTTTGAAGAATATGCGGATTTAACATGCTGCGTTGAGCTCCAGTGTCGATGAGACCAATGGCTGGAATGGGCCTTTGAAATTTGGAAGGCAAGATTTGGAGTTTGATATGGGAACAGTAGTATCAAGAGACAACAACTGTTGGTGGAAAATGTCTTGTGACTGATCACTGTCTGAGTCATCAAAGGAATTTTGTAGTGCAAACACTGTTTCATCATTTGGTTCATCTTGTTCTGAAAAACAGAATTCCAGTTCATCCTTTTCTGGAGAGAAATCTGTGGTAGCTTGGAGATGCTCAAGGAGCCGTATAGATTTTTCCCGTTTGTTGGGACAATCCTTAGCATAATGACCTTTCTTCTTGCAGATAAAACATCTGCTGGACTTTTTCCTTTTAAAGTCTCTGGATGAGGATGACTTCTTTCTGAAGAATCTGTAGGACTTTTTGGACCGGCGAGGCTTAGATGAGTATTCTGGTCGTTTGAATTTCCGAAAATGCCTTTTCTTTTTAGGACTGCAATCACAATCCTTCTTCTGTTTGCACTTAATATGCAAATAAGGCTTTTTGCAGGCACTCCGAAATGGTTCTCTGTCTTTCAACAGTTCTTTGAAAAACTGTTTCTGCTCACAGAGTTTGTCAAGACAAGTTTTGGCAAATTGAAAGATTTTGCCAAGAGTGATGTTGTCAAGGACAAGATTGGATGCACGAAGTTACCGCTGTATGTCTGGTTGGAGTTCATCAGGAAGGGAAGCTAGGAAAACATGCTTTAATGTCGGTTCGTTGAATCCATTAAGCTTATAGAACAGCAAGGACATTCTTTTGTAATGGAATTCAAGATCCTTAGCATTGTGGGAACAGCATTTCATGTTGAGATAGTCTCGTCGTGCAGCTTCAAAAATTGCAAAGGGGTCTCCAAGGAATTGATCATGGATAACCGCAAGGGCACTGGAGACTTCTGGCAATTGAACAAACTGCAATTGTCTGTATTGGCCTAGAGATTCAAACCAATCTCTGAAGGCACCCGTAAAACGAGTGGCAAATTCTCTAAGGACTGATTGAGTGGTGGCTCCTGGCCTTAACATTTGTAAGTTAAGCCAGACAGACATTTTATTAAGCCGATCACGCCATTTAGAGGATGGAAGATCATCAAATGTGAACTATGAACCATTTGACGATTTTGGACCAGTTGAACCGGTTTGGGCTTGGGCTGGAGGAGGTTCCTTTGAGGCAGAGAATTCAGGCATTTCTTCGTCAACTTCAGAAGGAATGTCAACATATGGTTCTGTATGAGAAGTTTGGCCTTGATCAGGTGGATCAGTTTGAGCCATTAGGATTTTGGTGATATCAGCATAGGACTTTTCAGAGTCACTAGTGGAAGTTGATGATTCTGTGTCTGTCTCAGTATGAGTATCGGAGACTGCAAGATTGGAATCAGAAGTTTGATCATCGGTGGTAGATGTGTGGTCGACTGTGTGGGCACTGAACATGTGAATAGGTTGTTTATCCTTGGAATGGATAGAAGGTTGAGAAGGAGTTAGTGGTGGAGGTGTTGATGGTGAGGCTGATGGATAGCCATGGGTTGGTTAGTCAGGAGTGGAAACAGCAGGTTGGGGAATAGTGGCTGGTCGTGGTTGAGGTTTAGGCTTGGGTTTAGGTTTAGGTTGTGGTGGTGGTAATGGATTTTCTCGAAAAAGAGTATGAGTCATACCAAATAACTTGGAAGGTTCATACTGTTTGATAGGGGAAAGCATAGAGGCGAATGGATGATAGGTTGGACCGATGGAAGGCATCGGAGGTGAGGAGGTAAAAATGGTAGGCCTTTGTTTTTCTGATTCTATCTGGTCAAGCTCAGCTTTCAAGCGTCTGATCTCTCTTTCCTTCTGGTCAAATTCAGGGCCATAATAGCGTTGAGCAAGTATGGTTCTTAACTCAGAATCAAGTTGAGCAATTCTGGACTATAGATTTTGGTGGATCTGCTGCATTTGGGCAGTGATGGAATCAACTTTGGTCTCAAGCTTTTCAGTTCGTAAACTGATTTTTTCAACTTTAGAATTAATGTTTACCAAAGTATCATTTTGTGCTCTGGCATTTTAGGTTTGCCAGTTGAGGACTGATTCAAAAGGTTTAGGGGGTTCAAGGAGTCCTGTAGAGGTTATGGCTGAAGGGATAAAAGGTTTAGACACAATATTGCGTTAGTAATCTGTGTGGGTGTCTAGAGGAGGAAAGGAAGAGGAGTAGTCTGAAGAAGTAGATGAAAACATCATACAACTCAGTGGTGGTGTTGGATTTGGGATTGGTAAGGGAATCTCGGATTTGCAATGTTTTGCAATCCATTTGAGTTCTTTTTTGTAGATGGGTAAAGGAGCTGGTGGAGATGGAGGATCTTGTAGTGTTATGGGGTTATGATGGTGACATGAGGCTAGAGGTTTTTTCTTTTTAGGTTTCCTTTTTCTGGAATAATCATCATCGTCCTCTTCCCAATCATCCCAGCAGGGACAATTTGGGTCACACATGCCTGAGCCAGGGGCATCCCATAGGAAATGACCATTTAGCTTTGCGGGATAAACATGGTAGCCTTTAGAAGTGAACCATGTAATGGGTAGATCTTCTTGAGCTGTCTGCACAGCTGTGATCATGGAAGAGTAAGTAAAGGAGAGCCGAGGAGGCTCTTGGGGAGCACTAGGAGGTGGTTTCAAAGTCATTCTGACTGTTCCGTCTGGCCATCGTTCAAACATACTTTCTGATGTCTGAATTGGAGCTGTATTGGTATAGAACTGTTCATAGTTTGAGATCCACTCAAGAGGCATAAGCTTGATGAGCTCATGACGAGGAATTTGTCTGGGGATCTGGATGATGGTTGGGATTTGGTCAGATTCAGCTAAGACTATGAGGTGTCAGAGTGATGATCTGGAGTGGGTAGATCTAAGGCATGATTTTGAAGCCTATAGACCAATTGGTGATGGAGAGTGGCAATTTTGGCAGAGGAGATTTGTTCTGCACCTTAGATCTGGACTTGGACTTTTAAGGTTATGGGTAAATTTGTGTCTTGGAGAGAAAGGTTGAAGTTTGGGTAGAAAATGAGGAGAACACTTCCTGCCTGGAGGGTAGTGAGAACAGTGCCAATAACAGCATCTTGGTACTGTTTGAAACGGGTATCAAGGAGGGCAAGGCGAGCTGTGACTGGTAATCTTTTGCGCCCATGAAGGGTGAGGATTAATCTAATTCCTCTAAGATGGAGATGAGTATAACCTTCTCGTTTCCAGTTGGAAATTAACTCTGAAGGAATCTCCAGAGTGACATATTGCTCAGCAGAAGTTGCTTGAAGAGCACACTGATCCAGACGAGAGGACTGGATATATTCTTTTCATGTTCAAACCTTTCACAGACCTCCTGAAACTTTACAATCTGTCTGACACACCCCAGCCTTACCAGGATATTTCAACCAAACTTTTGAATTTGTGTCCAGAGTCTCATTCCCAGTTTACCCATCCAAACCCATTGTGGAAAACTAAGTCTTTCTTCATTAAGTTACCATTCAAACTCAATGAAGATGTTAATCCAATCAAAGTTACCCATCTAGGAATGAGTCATTCTGACTTATTCCTAACCCAACAGGAATGAGCCCACAACTTCTCAATGGGCTTGCCAAGCCTTTTATATTGAAAAGCACTCTGAGATTGTCTGAGGAAAGAAACGCTTAGTCATTGACTATCAGCCATTGAACATGTTTTTACAAGATGACAAATTTCCTTTGCCTCGACGACAAAGCATGTTTACTTTTCTCAAAAATGCCTAGATCTTTTCAAAATTTGATTTAAAATTTGGTTTTTGGCAATTAGGCATTGAACCCTCTGAACGATACAAAACCGCCTTTTGTATCCCCAATGCCTACCTCCAATGGATAGTCTTACTCTTCGGTCTTAAAACTGGCCCATCCATATTCCAAAAATCCATGATCCATATCTTCCAGCCCATCCTCCATCATGCCTTGATTTATATTGATGACATCTTGCTTTTTTTAGGTTCGCATGAGGAACATCATCAGTTGTTAACTCATTTCTATGATATTGTCCAAAGTCATGGAATTATGTTATCAGTTAAGAAAAACACTATTGCTACAGATACCATTGAATTCCTTGGAATGGTCATAAAAGACGGCCATTACCAGCCAGGAAAGCACATTGCCCAAGAGTTGTTTCACTTTTCAAATCTGCACCTTTCCAAAAAGTAAGTTCAACAGTTTCTCAGTACCATTAACTACATTCGTGATTTCATCCCACACGTGGACCAACACACTCGACATCTTTCGACTTTATTGAAAAAGAAACCCCTATAGTGGAATGATAACCACACCACTGCTGTCATTACACTAAAGTAGATTGCGCAAAATCGGCCTCCCTTAAAGTTGATTGCTGATGGCAAGCACATACTACAGACAAATGCAAGTGATGAATCATGGGGTGCCATCCTCCTTGAAGAAATCAATTGAAAAGAAAGCTTTATCGCTTACGCTAGTGGACATTTCTCTGACACAAAGAAGCATTACCACAGTGTGTTCAAAGAAATATTAGCGGTAAAGAATGGCATCAAGAAATTTGAGTATCATTTGATTGGACACCATTTTTTCATCCGAATCGACAGTTCAGCCTTCCCCAATATCCTCAATTTCAAAGGTAAAACTGTTCCTGAAAAAATGTTACTCATGTTAAAAGATTGGTTTTTCAAGTTGATTTTTCAGTTAAGCATATAAAGGGGTCCCAGAACCTCATCCCTGATATGTTTTCCAGACTCTCCAAACCAGCCAACCTTCTCACCGTGTTTTCCACAACTTATCACTTTCCAATCATCTCCATGGCTACTTCACTTTCCCCAGAAGCTCTCACGAAGAAAAACTTTCCCTTTGATAAAACTTTCTCCTCAGTCTTTGCCATGCAAGAATTTGCCTGAAAAGCTGTTTTTCGCTTTTTCATGAAAGCCTACCTTATGGCAGACTCATTTCCATTTTCTACCTTTCACCCAGACAATTTGTTCCTTATGGGTCTACCTTTGACCCATCCAAGGATATTACTGAAGATGAGTTATGGTACCTAGGGTGCCTAACTGTTCTTTATGCAACCAAGCTCATCCTACCAATCAGTCCCACTTTGGAACATCTCCTCAACCCTGACAAAGCCACCTCCCTCACTTGGACTTTACTTGGATGGTTTTCTCCCATTCCATGATGGAGAAAGAAACTGCAGCAACTCACAGAGATTTATAATCTTGAAAGAATGTCTGCTTCAGAAGCACGACTGTTTACCTCAATGTTTATCATCCACAGGCCATATTTTCAGCATCCCAATACAAATCTTTTCTAGTCTCAAGACCAAGTCTATGAATGGTTTACTGCACCACACCCAGCTATCATTGATAATGAGATCCAAACCACCCTGCACAACTACCTCTGTTAGCTAAACCACCAGACTCTGTCACACAGAGATATCTTTCACAACTCCTTAGGTCCACAACATGACCTCATCATGATCCCCACTCCATCCGCCTTATCTAAACCAAAGTCCACTGGAATCATCATTAAAGAAGAAAAACCAAATTATACTGATTTCCTTTACCAAGACTCCCAGGACCCATGGGAAGACTTTCTTCCCTTAAGTCAACATCTTCAGCAGTTTCCCCAACCATCCATGCATGAACCAGGATCCTCATCACAACCATCGTCATCACAACCACCCAAACCTTCAAAAGCAGACAAGGCTACTCAGACATCACCCAGACTAGGATACAGACGAGAATGCCCTCATCCACCTTGCCGTGGTCCCAAAGCTCTCCAAGACCTTTTTTCCACCACCTTCTGATGATGACCCTGATGCGACTGAAAGCTCATCAGAAGACGAATACATGAATCTTTACTCACCATAAAGTAAAGTAGTTTGTCTTGTTGTAATAATTATGTTTCACTTTATGACTTTGTCTTGTATAATTATTAAAGTTTGCTTTTACTTTAAGCTTTTGCTTTTATCAAAGTCATGCTTTAATTATTAAAGAACATTTTGTCCTTTATCATGATGTGTCTTTAACTTTTGCTTTGTAAAAGATAGGAATCCTGTCCTATCTTCATGAGCTCTCCTATATAAAGGGCTCTCCTATCTTGTAAAATATAGATGTTTAAAGAAAAAAACTCTCATGTGTTTTATCTAATCATGAAGTTCTAAACTCTCTCTTCTCTCTTTGCAAATGAAGTTCCAGTGAAAGAAACAAATCAAAGAATTAAATTTGTTCATTTTGAAAACTTAAGGAAGTATGCTCTGCACTTGCCTTCAAGGAAAGATCCTGTGCATCAGAAAACTTATGATGATTTCTTACAAGGTTTGGTACCCTGTTTAAAGACTAAAGAAAGTCTGTTTGGATTTTTTGACCTTAAAAGAACTCGTTTTAGGTTTTGATCTCAGAGGCATATCGTCTGGAAATCAGAACGTGCGGAATATTGATCTGTTCTCAGCCATATCTGGTTTCAAAGGCAGATTCAGTTCTGCATCGATTTGGTAGAACAACGCCATTTACACTTTATGGTATCAATTATTGCTTGCATCCCTTGATTATGACAAGTGAACTTACTCTGATATCAACTAACGTTGCAAAAATGTTAAAGGCTAATCGATAGAAAAAAAAAGCTAGGTTTTTTAATATTGAAGATTTTATTAGAAAAGTATGAATTAAGAAAACGAGGGTTTGGGGCCCTTTGTATAACAACCTAAATATGATGAATTCCCCAACATAGGCAATTCTAAAATATTATTTTATAATGAAATTCTCCTAAACTAGATAAGAAATTTAAAATAAATGGCGTTGAAATCCAATATCTAAAATAAAAGATAAAAATCTTAGGAGAAATAGGAAAAATAGAAAATAACTTAAAACTGAAAAATGAGCTGAAAAGAAGCAAAATTTCTAGCTCAAACACGAGCAAAACAATGCAAGCAATTTTGGTTTTTATTTTCGCATTTGCCAAGTTTCAAAATAGTAAATGGACACCTATAGCTCAACCATCTTACATTAGAATTGCAATAAAACATATGTATATTTGAAATTACCTTGTGTGGTTAATAATGGTGAATAAACATAGAGGAAGCAATGGCACACAAGAGTAACAGAGATGATAGGAGTTGCAAGTCTAGAACGAGGAAGCAAATCAGCTCAAGGGATGGCTAGAAGTTACAGCTATGGTGAACCTAAACGGGAGTGACACTAGCAACAACATGGGCATTTGATAGCTTCATATGTAATGGGCTGCCAAAGTTTCAAGCCAGGAGACTAAATCCAAGTTAATGTGCGCTAGCTCGGCCTAATAATAGATTTTTCCATCATATCTAGCATATTCTCATCCCTTGTACCTATCTAGCACCTTCCACACTTGTTACTTAGAATTCTTTAGAACTTGGTAGAATAGTGTAGCAATTGGCATGCACAAGCCTCCTCTATAAGTAGGCATGGCACTTTCCATTGGCGAACAGACCAAGAAAGAGCAACCTCACATTTCAATGCCATGGGACTCTAAGATGAGGCACAAAAAGTAGGCAAAGCACATATATACTTCCAAAATACATGGATAGATTTCCAACATGAACTCTGAAAGTATTTTACCCCAAGTAATGTTGAGAAAAAAGTAAGAGTGTCATTGTCAATTCAAGGAGTTTACTACACTTATGCTTGAGATTATCGATATGTCGAAGGAGTCCCTCTTTTACTTCTAAAACAACCTCAAGGATTGAGTTAATATGGAACTTGATAAACATGACATCCAATCTCTCAATAGTACAATTGTTGTTTAGGAATAATTAGCCGACTACTCTGCCCAAGTCAAGGATAGAAGGTCTAATCATAGAAAAGATAGGGGAGAAGGTCGTAATGATAAAGGCCGCAATTGCAATTATTGATGGCAAAAAAAGCATCTTAGCAATGAAAGTGGGCAAAGCAACTCGGATAAGAAGAAAAAGCTTACTAAGCCTCGAAGCCTATGCTTTATTTACGATGACCTCTATTAAGTACAAAACTCTGAAAAAGAATTCATTCAATGCCCTCGCAACACCACCTAAAGGCAACTCTACATCATTAACAAAGGAACCTCGGCCTAATATAGGCTCCTTCCAATGTTGGCGCACTCAAGAGCCATCCTCCAACACCCACAATAGTGAAAAAATGGCTCATGTCTGGTTTTAAGTTCATTTGGTTTCAAGTTTAATGGTCACAATATTAAGTTAATGGTAGGTGTTTTATATTTATGGTCCCATATTTCATATTTACCAATTTTTCAAGTTTCCATTTCTTTCAAATTTAATAATAATAATAAATCTCAGCCATTCGATCTACTTCATTTAATCCAATGGCTATTTTTTATGCATGTATGAGATACATGCATGTACTCTAGTTGCACCCTTTGAATTGAGGATATTTTTAGCAACTTGATGTGACTACTTAAAATAGAAAAATATACTCATCTGATCATGATTCTTTCGGAGTTATTCAAGATCTTCTGTCATATGTCTGTTAATACTAATATATAGATAAGATTTAATTTTTTTATTTTTTTATTTATTAACTATCAATCAGTAATTGAGTTATTTATTCAAAACATAATTAAATCAAGAGAGAATCCTAATTCACTTAAAATATATTTATGAAATTTATTTTAAAAAATTCTTTTTTCAGGATATTAAAATTAGAGGGTTTATGCCCCAATTACCTCAGCATAAACGGCAAGCGAAAAAGAAAAAGCCCACCAAAAATGCCATGGTTGCAACAACCAGCACAATCAGTAGGGCTTTCAGTTTCACTTGCATGTTCAAGTTGTCTCGTCCACTTTTCGCACTCTCAACCAGAACCCACATGGAATCTCCACGCGTGAACTCTGCTCTTCGTTCTCCTGCAAGAGAAACTCATATCGGAGACACTGACGACGGGTTCATTACACCGCAGGAGTGGCAGGGCTGGGGCGCTGTGTCTCCATTGCCAGCTTTGGTTCAGCAAATTGTTGAGGACTTGAAAGCTTTGGAGAAAAATTTTTATGCCCCCATGAGTTTTGGTGGTAATGGTGGCAGACTTCAGGTACTATATTCAATCTAAAAATTACCCTTTTCTTTTCCTGTTAATATTAGTCTTTGATTAGTTTGGTTGCTGGAATGGTCCAAATGTAAAATTTTAATCTTGAGAAGCTGGTAATTTTTTAAGTGTTAATTCTGAAAATTGATAATGGTTTCGTTTCTTTATTAATTGTGTTTGTGAAAGAAATGAACTATTAGATGCTTGATACTGACTTGGTTTTATAATGGCTATTGACTGTTTAATATGCGAATTAGTTGAATTTATAAAATATGTTAAGGTAATTTTAATAAGGATAATTCTACTGAGGAATTTTTTTCAGATATGTGGGTGTTGGTCTCACCAGTTATTCAGTAATCATTTCATCATTTTCTTGAGTTTATATGTACAGAAGTATGTGTCATCAAATGTGGGCGGCAGCTAGTTTAGTTACTAAAATCTCGAGTTAAAAATAAGAGGTCTAAGGTTTGAACCCCTCTCACATGTGTTGCAAAGGGATTAGGCTGTCATCCGGCTAAAAAAGGAAATAGGTATATGTCATCAAATGCAGTTGTGGTAACTTTCCGCTGTTTTGTAAACAAGACTATTTTAAACCGTAGGTGCAGATGCAACTTCTTGATCATATAGGAACTGTATATTTTGCTTTCTATTTATGGTTTTGTGTGACTGACTAGTTTTTATTTCAACTGCTTGTGGTTCATGTGGCAGGAAAATGTTTTTTTTTTCACCCATCAGTGCTTGCTCGTAATAAGTATTTATTTATCCTCTACTGCATATTTCAGGGGGATTTCAAGATTCTAGAGGATAAGAAACATAGAGCAACATACCAGAATTTGGGCGAGTCTGAAAAGAAGCTTCAATTCTTTACAGCTCGACAGATAGCTTGCCGTTTGCTCGGAAGTCAGGGTTACCTTTGCCAGAAGGTATATGGCTGTCTTTTGGAGCATTAACTAAATTTTTCATGGGCTATATATATGTGCTTTTCGGTTTAATTATTTAGAAGGTACTTTTTATAAAACAAAGTTCATGGTTAGATTAGAATGGGTATTGTGCCTTCTAGTTGTTTCAGTTTCTTCATTATCCTTTTCTCTTATTTTTAATGTCCTTTACTAAATCGGCAGTGCTGGATTGCCATGGAAGACTGCATGTGTTCAAAAGTCAAGCACTTCTCTCTATGGTATGGTGTACGGTTTTGGCTGTACATGCATCCAAAGGTTAGGATATTATTGTCACTTTGCTGCATGTTATCTGGAGGCATAAGGTACTTTTTAAAGAAAACCCAATGTGATCATCCTCTTTCAGGACTTTCTACGACAGAACAACACTGGAAAGTTGCTGTGGCAAGTACTTGGAGTTCAAGCTGCAACTTTGTGCCTCTATGGCATTGCAGAAGATGAAGAAATTATGTGGAGTGCATTTAAGCGTGCAGGTTTCCTTCTTCTCTTCTCTTTTAGCTGTTTTAGTTTTCAAAGATTTTGGGTGCCAGTAATTTGTAGTTGGCAATTAGTTATAGAGTTCAAATTTCATTTAAAAGCAAGTGGAGTTATTTTACTCCCAACATCAGTGTCATAGAATTCAAAGTTATTCAATGTTTTGTTACATATTCAATTTTTAAAGGAAAGTACTTTATGTTTTTATTCTCTGTTAATGGATTAAGTGATATATGGAGTATACATTGAACCAAAGTAACAAAGTGTAGCTTTTTTATTTTGATATAATTCATTTTGTAATATACGAACATCAGTGTCAATAAATGAACTTTTTGTTAAAACTTAAATTTTGCCAGTGATCTCTGTAATAAGCTAATATACCTCATAGCTATATTTCTGTGACTGTGATCGTCCATGTTTAAATAAATGCATATAAGAAACCTTTGCCCTATGACTCTTATTTTCATCATTTTCAGGGAAAAGCAAGGTTTGGTGCCTATATCCCAATAAGAATGCAATTAAAATGTCAGTCCAGGATACCCTTGGTTATGGATCTTCAGAGGATCTAGAATACACACCAATGATGGTATTATCTCTCATTATTACTTTGTAATGTTATATAGAGTTGTGCACTCATATCAGCATAAGCAAATTTATTTCTTGTTTTGTGTAGCATGCTCATAATAGATTGGAACTTAGTGTTAATGTTTCATATGCATATCCCATCAAATAGATACTTAATATGAGAATTAAGATTATCCGTTTGTAGCTAACTGTCTTTTTCTTTTTCTTTTTCTTTTAATGTTAAATTGTTGTAGAACTATATGAACGACTTAGTATAGTAATACGATAAAGATTTACTAGTATTGGTCCAATAAACCTGGATCTTCCTTTAATAAGAAAACCAATTCAAACAGGTAAAAATTGAATAACACCATTAATATAACTGAATAACATATTTTCTAGTTATCTAATAAATCTTAATTTCAATTCCACATCACTAATAGTAAAAAATTCAAAAAAAGAAGGCAGTCGCGTTAGGGAACTCATATGCATTTAGATGATGAAATAATTTAGGATCATCCTGGGGCTTGGCTCGAACAATGCAAGAACCAATTTGTTGATGTTCGATGATGTATAGGGCTGGCTTGGATGTGACGTAGATTCATTTGGCACAGTAATTGTTCATGTGTGGGCATAGGAAGTGCATGAAAGTGGTTTTCTTAGTAATTTCTAGCAGACATTAGGGTCAGAAGTTGTAACTGCAAATGAATTTGCATGCTGAAAGCATATTAGTACAACGTAGTTTGGAAATTTTGCCTTTTCTCTGACAAAATTTCATTGTTCGTGCAAAGTGTGGAGTCTCTTATGTCTTCTTTCATTTAACTAGGCGGTAACACAGATGTTGGTTCTATTGGACAGGCTGATGGAGATAACACTCTAAATTTTGTTTTGGTTGATGGCACATGGAGCAACTCTGCTGCAATGTTCAACCGTTTAAAGGTTATTTATTTATTTCATATTTGCAGACTAATTTTGTATAGATTTGGTTTCTCTGCATATTCATCTCTGTCTCTCTCAAATGCAGTGGCTTTCATCTATAAACTTGGAATTTGGTGATTTTTAGATTACCTGTGATTAGTAATTTCAATATATTTGGCAAATATATGATGGATTATGAGTTTAAAATGTTAATTCCTGGCTGGAGTTTTGGATACAAGTTTAACTATTTTTGGCATACCACTGAAAAATTTGCTGACGAAACCATTTTTTTAACAAAATTGACTTTAAGCCACTTTCTTCATATTCTTTCCTATTCATTATACTGACCAGGTGCCTGCAGCTCTTGGGGCTTGACTAATCCTCAAGCTCAACTGCAGTCATCAATCGGACCATCTCCTACGTTCTACAACAGTGGCGTATCCTAAAGTTGGATCTAAAGCTGGATCCCTGGGATTTGTGGTGCTTGTATGATTTTCAATTGTTGATTTATAAAGTGAATGATGTAGGTATGTTCTATGTTCAGGAGAAAGCTAAGACAGTTTGGGACGAGGAGGGCATTCCTTGCATATCTCTAACCATGGGTGCATCAGCAATGCATAAACTTAGGTAATTAGTGTTTATTTGTCAAATCTCTTCTTCAATGATCTCATGTACAGCTTTTTATGCAGCCCTCTCATCCAATTAAACCTCTTGGGAGTGACCATGTTTTGTAATTTTAGTGCAGGCCCCAACCGTCCTGGGACCGCACCTGCACAGCAGCTGCAGCCATTGGCCTCCTTTCCGAGCTGCAACTCCATCCAAAATTTAGTTCATGTGGATTAGATGAAGCGGTTGAAGCAATAGAGGATGCCTTGGCTGTTTTGTTGGGAGCATTAACGACCAGACGGCTTCGAATGGGCAGGTCCGTCACTCGTAAAGCAAGACATAACCTCAACCTCTGGTAGCTAACCGATAACGCATTCTGCTCTGCATGGGTATTACATATTGTTAGTCGGATAAAAAATAGCAGAACCTTGCCTCATAAAAAAATAGGAGAATCTTGCCTCATCATTTCCATCCAGTCCCAATGATCTCTCTTCTTTTAGCACAAGTTAGCAGCAATAGCACAGATTTATACTCACCAGTTGACACGTGGATAGTTTTCATGCTCTTTCCTTTCAGTTGTGGGTGTTACGGAGTTTAGCCTCGCTTTTTGAGCATAAAAAACATCGTTGTAATAAGCTTAAATTGATTTATTATTATACAACATTAAAACCCACATTGGCTTCCTATCATTTTAGCCCATTTTGACTTTTTTACCCCTATATTCTCTCAATTCATAAACGTTTTGATTAAGATCAATTGATATCATTGGTTCAGCACCATCTATATTCTCATAATGATAGATTTTGTGGATAAGAGTAAAATATTAATCCTTTTTTGTGGATAAGAGTAAAATATTAATTTAAAATTAAATATAGCCCCACTTTTTTACCAGTAAGTAACCGAACCAATGCCTAAAAGGCAAAAACATGGAGCAATATTAAATGAACAAAATTGTAACAAAAAGATTTGTCTTTTAATTAATTTTGAGGATTTTAGGGAAAAAAATCATTAAAGGAAATTTCAAAAATTCAAAAAAAAAAATATTTTGTTAGCAGTTAGGTAATTTTATACACAGCTACTTTCATACCGACCACGGGACATGACCTGAGTCAGCTGACTGGGTGTCTTGTTGCCACCATTCTTGCAACATTTTCCTCTCCTCCGTTTCTCCCGCTCTGCTAATAAAAGTAAAATAGAAATGAACATAAAAGGAATGGCGATAACAACCTGCGAAATTTTCTGTAAAAGGGAACCATTACAGGAGTCGGAGATCGTCTCATTGATCTCTGAAAAAAGAGAGACAATGAGCTTCGACCACTGCTTTCAATTTATTCTCTTCTCTCTTCTCATTCAATGGGCTGCTTCCTCTTCTGTAGTATCCGGTAACTCGCCGTTCGTCCTTATCGTTGCAATTTGGTTTTTTTCCCTTTTTTTAAATATATATAACGGTTGGCCTTTTTTTGGATGTTTGCATGCAGATGATATCTTTAAATCTTATAAAGCTACCAGCAATAAGAATTTTGCTTAGAAATTATAAAATAGTTAATTGGCTGTTGTATCCGTCACAGAAATGAATTTTTACTTCGATAAAGTAAATAAATTTACCTTCATTATATATTATATATAACACCATTTGCAGTACACTTATAGTTAATTACATTAGACTGTATTATATATAATATTATTTTATATTAATATTAATATTGAAATAGTATTATTTAAATTTATTAAAAATTAATTTTTTAATTAATTATTTATATGTTATTTTTATAACATAAAAATAATTTAATAATATACTATTATCAAATAATATAATATTATAATATTATAAATATAAATAATATAATATAACACAATATACTATTAAATTTTCAATTTAGTCATAAATCAAATTTCATTTATTAATGTCAACAATAATTACTTAATTAATTTTTAAATTTAGTGTTATTAAATAATAAATTATTGAATAATTAAAAGATTTATTATATATTTAAACTAAAATAATTAAAAATGATTTTATGTAATAAAAGTAAATAATGCATTACTATTTACTTATTAAGTATTTAGATTTATTAATATTTTATATATTATTTAAATTGAACTGCATTTAATAAAAATAAAAATTAATGTTTAACAAATTTAAACTGATTATTCAAAAATAAATATGAAAATATGAAAATTATAATAAAATACAGCCTATGCCCTACTTTTTCATGGTTTTATTTTATAGTCCTTTCATTGTATTAGTCACTTTTTTAATATACTATAATGCAATTAAAAATTACAACTAAATACAAGTTTATATAAGAATAATATTTTAGCACAATACCATATAGTGTAATACGATCAGCCAAAAGCATCCATGCAATCCCAAATTGGTAGTGATAGGATATGAACACGTTCCAAGATCATGGATATTGTCATGGTTGAAGATTTGTTTTCTCGGCTAATTATGCATTTATGTTGCTCGATAACTTTTAACGGGCATGAAAAAGATTCTGTGCGGATATGCCTCGTAGATCCTTTTAAAACATCTAGTGACATTAGTTGTAAAAGTATGCTATGATGATATGTTTCGCTTATTACAATCTGCAGAATGTCCTGAAAATTTCGAGGACAAGAACTACTCAATCATCACAAGCAGGTGTAAAGGACCCGAATACCCAGCTGATCAATGCTGTCCGGCATTTAAGGAGTTTGCTTGTCCCATTCGCGATAAGATTAATGACCCGAAAACTGATTGTGCTCAGACAATGTTCAGTTACATAAATCTCTATGGGAGATTCCCACCTGGCCTATTTGCCCATAAGTGTCGTGAAGGGAAAGAAGGTCTCAAGTGCGACGAACCTACTCTCCCACCATCGGGTAGTGCAGCAGCTGTTCATTCCACCTCATTGCTTCTCACAGCTGGCTTCCTGGTGTTACTGCCCTCGATGCTCTAGAGGCTTAAATGTGAAAAACATAATACGTTTTCTCCATTTTATATGTTTTTTCTTTTCTTTTTTCTGAATCGAATATGGCTTCTTCATGAATTCATTTTCCGATGATTTCTTTGCATAACTGCATAATAGAGTTGGTACTGCCTTGAGAATATAATCTCATAATTCAAACTTTTTGGACTAGACAAATCCAAGCGTGTAGCTGTAATTAAACAATTATTCATCTTTTTTTGCAAAATTTAGTCTGCTTCAACAAGCCTTTTGTTCCCATAACAGAGCATATGTGAGTGTGTGAGACCATACTGGCACATCCTTGAATAATTCTTGGTATGTTTGGTTGAAAGGGGTCGCGGAACAAATACACAAATCGAATTCAAATTGAATCTTAAACGAATAAACAAATCAAATTTATTTATTAAACCAATTGAAATTTTAAGATTCAGATTCGATTTGTTTATTAAACAAATTTTTTATTTAATTTATTTAATTCATTTTGTAAAATTAATAAACGATTCGAATCGAAGCGAAGCGAATCTGAATTCATTTATTATTCATTCATCCGATAACAAACCCATAACGAATCGAAATGAATGAAAATTTGTTTACAAAAATATAATAAAATGAAGCAAAATAAAATATAAAAACCACAAATTTAATATCTTACAAAATAAAACTCATTATCATTTATAACTACTATATTAACCTTCAAACTTTAAATTTTTTCATATATTTTAAGGATAAATAAGTAATTTAATTAAAAAAATTTAAAATAAATAGATCATATTCGATTCATTTATAACCTATTTATCAAAAAAATCCTCAACGAATAAACGAACAATGCTCTAAACCCAAATTCAATTCATTTAATTTGCAAATCAAATCAAATTCACTTATTTAGTAAATGAATCAATTTTTCAAATGCAAAACTCATTTAATTTGCATCAAATCGGCTAAACCAATCTTGACCCAAATTGCCACCGTTAAATTCTTGTTCACTTCAAAAGCTATTGATATTTTATTTACAGGGTGGCATAGTGCAATGGTTTCGCTATCTTGCAATAAAGGTATGCCATACCAAAAGTGATGAAGAAATGTCATCAAGTGATGGAGTGGACAGTTACTTCTCAGTTCCCACACTTTGGAAAGACGCTACAATGATAAAACCAACATCTCGATCACCAGAAATATTCAAGGACACCGTTGGCCAAAGTCAAGTTAATTAATTTTAATTCCGCAATTAATCCTGAATTTCTGCAAAATCAGCCTAATTTAGGTGTGATGACACGGTAGGACGGTGATCATAATCTTTCACTGGAAACGGATGATGCGTTCATTGAAACTCTATCATTCAGCGGTGAGTAGAATGATTCTGCAAAATGGATTAGTAACAAACAACTCGAGTTAATCTTTATTAACACTTGTATACTAATTCCAGCTCGACGGAACATTAAAGCAAAACGAGTTTTTACTAAACCAACCATGCAACTTTGAACATTTAATTTGATTGGCTTACATGGTTAAAAAGCGGTCAAATTCCACAAGTCAACTGAAACAAGTAGGTCTTTCAATAAAGGGTAAATATGAAAGGCAGCTTTATATTAAGGATTCCTATGAGACACGCATTTTACATCTTTGATCCAAAATGTACCAAAGCATATGAAAATGTCATCAAAGCATAAAAGAAACTTCTCAAATGGTCAATTTACTCAGTGAAACTACTATTACAGGGCGTGAAAAATTACAAATTTTTTCTCTCCTCTTTAAAAATCCAGCAGAAAAATTAAAAATTAAAAAAAAGACTCGTGTTTCTCATCTGTGAGCAGTGACCAGAGTCTCAATAAACCTCAACCCATCAAATCTTGGAGCAAATTTTTCTGTTGATGATGATCTTTTTGTTGGATTCTCGTGATCTTTCTTTGACGAAACATCCTGAAATACAAATTAAAAGAACTATAAATCCACTATCTACGGAATTTAAAAAAAAAAGAATCAACAAAATTAAGCACTTGATCCAAAGGTTGACTCCAGCAACAACTGTCTAACAAAGAAACAGAGAGAGAAAGAGTCGGAGACAGAAAAAAGATTGAATCTGGATCTAAACACTAATTCCCGGAAACTATTTTCTGTCCAAACAATCAGTAAAAATTCAATCAAACCGACAGAAACAAAAGAAACCCAATTCCCAAAAGGGGAAATTTGAAAATCTAAAAATAGGGAAACCCAGGAAGGGATTTGAAGATTTACCTCATGGGAAGCTTGAAAATTTGAATTGCAGGCTAAGTTTGTGGTGGAAGAATCAGAGATAGCTGTAGCAGAAGCTGCAGCAACTGAGGCTGCAAAGAGTCCACATTTCTTCATTACTGCTAGGCGATGAAAGAATTTATTTCCCGGAAATCAGAATTTTGGCGAGCACAAGTATGTGTTTTCTTATAGAGAGAGAATGAGTGACAGAGAGTCTCGTGTGGAGAAGGTAATGCGTTTGACGGCAAATTTATAGTGCAGCCTTTCGATTGGTTGGTGGTAGTTCGAGCATTTACGCGGCAACCGTCACGCCTTATTCTTTTGATTCTGAAATTACGTTATTAACCCTAGAATTTCTTTATTACCTAAATACCCTCAGTGTTTTGCTTTATTGACAATTTTCTTTTGCACCTCGAAGAATAGGAGCTGGCTAAATTCGGCGCTACTGTTTGCCCCGGGTTAAATCGCGAAACTTGATTAAAATAGTACTGTTTGTTTTGTTTTTTTGTTTCCATCGCGTAAAACGATGCCGTTTGACTCAAGCAAAGACGATGCTGGGTAGGAAAATTTACAAAGGAAAGAATACTAATAAGTAAGGAGCAGTACAAGGCACAAACAAGTTGACTAATGTAGAGAAGCAAACTTTTCTTTTTACAGCCACATAACAGTGAAAGGAGATCAAAGGAACCCATCAACAGACAGATCAAAATCCAAAATCACGTCTCAGCAAACAAGCTAGACAAATGCCATGCCAAGTAAGTGAAGTTCATTGAAACTTTTCCTTGTGATCAAGTACAAGCACGGTAAGGAAAACTTTGCGGCTAATGCATTATCTCGAACCGGCTTTCTCTTCGAATTTGCGTTTCACCATAGAGCCTCAAAGATAGAACTTCAGATATCTTGAACTTCAGATACCTGCAGCTAGCCACATCAAACAGTAGCCTATAATTATAGAAGAAGAAGAAGGAAAGAAGTTCAAGAAAGTTGTGGCGGTGGCTGGGCTAACGGTGCGTTTGATGGTGGCCGTGAAAGGAAAGAGGAAAGAAGGAAAGATTAAGGAAAGAAGTTCAAGGGATTTGATGCCAAACAAAGAGTAAAAGAAAGCAGCCAAAACAACGTCACTCTAAAGAGAAAGAAAAAAAAAAGATGAAACGGCGTCGTTTACATCAGTTTTGGGGTTTGACCCGGAGTAATTATCATTTTTTGGATAAGTTACAGATTTTGTAACTTACAGATCGAACTGTAGCCAACTCCTATTGCCTACATTTGCACGGTTTTTCTCTTTCCTCAGGACACGTATGCTGCTTTCTATTGGGTGTGTACATTACAGATTCTGTAACATAGATTGGTCCCGAAGAATATGATTTTTTTCCTATTTAAAAAGAGGGTCCAGCTATCTTACATATGGGTTTTGGAACCCCATTTTTTGTCTTTTTTTAAATTCAACTTTGGATTTGTATTTAACTGAAGAGTTGTACAATGGCTTAGATTAGATTATTGGGTTATTAATATTAACAGTCCCTATTGTTCGTGCAAAATAAAAAAAATTAAAAGTTTTAAAATTATGACATATAAGTTCATAATATTCTAATTTTTTTTGATACTATTGAATTAGGTTTCTAATTAAATGACTTATTGTTCAATTTATTAATATCTATTTAAATTAATAAATTTAGATATTAATTAATAAATTAACTAATTTATTGTATATATATAAATAAATATAACATAACGGCAACCAATTTTCTCTCACCCATGTGAATAGGGTTCAAACCTCAAAATCTTTTTTTTTCCAATACAAGAGATTTTACTATTTCAAGAAGATGGAATGTATAAAATACGAAAATAAATTTAATTTCATATTTTACGTAGTTAATGCTTTATAATTTTTTTTGTAACATAATAATTATTTAACATACTGTCAATTATTTAATTATTTAGTAAAAATATGTTATTTACTACTAATAATAAAGTATTAGTTTATGAATTTGTAAAATCTTTTTTGTTTGTTTGAACAATGAGTTTTGTACTTTTGGCTGAGTTTTTATCCTTAAATAAAAAGAATAAATTTAATTGCACACTTAAATAAATTGATATTTGTTACTCCACCCCAACAATTTAAATAGTCATTAGCATACGTCTATCTTTTATTAACTTATCTGAGAGAAGGGTAAAAAAAATTCTAAACAATTACTCTATTTAAAAATAATTTAAATATTTGTTTAGTAAAAAGAAACTACAAATAAGTATTTTCTATTATTTATTCTCTCTTACTAACATCACACATGGAGAACAATAGAGATGGCAGTTTAACACATATCTATCAATTAAAATATAAGTCAATTAGTATAATTAATTGTGTCATAAATGAGTTATCATATTAGGAGTTTTAAAACCGAACCCAATACAGTTATTAATCGAGTTGACGGTTAGGAAGAGCAAACAAATCCATTCAAGTTGGATATTTAAGTATTTGATCTAAATAGATTGGATAATATCCATCCAAAATACTTCAGATTTGATTTATTTGATATCCATCCATGAACTTGAATATTAGTAATATTTAAGCGTACGCGGCTAAAATTGAATATTATAATTAATATTTAAGTTGTAAATTACATAAAAAAATTCAAAATAACATTGCTAAAAATTATTGCACCTCAATGACAACAATGACGGCACCATCACTAAAAAATAAAATGAGTGAACATAAATATAAATATTATCAACATATTCAAAATTCTCCAATTTATGTAATGGTGGCAATGTTGTCGGATAAATGGATATGTTGGCAATAGATGTGTGTTCCAATGCAAACAATTATAGCAAGACCCCATGATTAGACGACATTTCAATATTCATTGCCTTTAAAAACCAAATAAGGTGAACGAATCCCGCAATGAAATTTTGAAACCCACACTTAATTTGCAGTTTCAACTTCCCAAGAAAGTTTTAAATAGATTTAAGCGAAACAAAAATCTTGACTCAATGTTTAAGAAAACATGAACCAAAGGTATAGAGAATGATATAGACGCCACACTCAAGATTTAGATGAGAAGGTGAGTGATAAATCGATTTTGGAACGCCACAAGAATGTAAATAAAAGATAAGTTGAATTTAAAAAAAAAAAAAAGATAAGTTCACTAGTTCTCAAAAGAACCAAAGAAAGAATGATCTTTCAAATTCAAAATAACAATCATCTCTAATTGTCTTACATAGCAAGGTTGCTGAGTTTAAATAAGCTAATAGAAACCCAAGATCCTAAAAATACAAATGAAAACATTAGAACAACCCTCCAAGTATAGGTTTGTCAAAGGATGATTCAAAAGTCTTCACCAACCCACCATTAGTAATGCTAGTCATTGACAAACTTAATGGTAACCTACCATAATTAATGCTATCATTGACAAACTTAATATTAGCCCACCATTATTGATGGTAGACTTACCTTACACATTGACAGACTTAAAATAAAACAAACAAATGAAGTTAAATAAACAAAAGAGTCGTTGGAAATCCTAAGTCTGAATAAGCTATAATAAATTGGTCATAACTCCTTCTAGAGAACTCCAAATCTAACTCTATAAATTGCATTGAAAGGTTAATTTAATTATCTTTTCAATGGAATATAGCTTGCACATTACTTCTAACTTAATCAATACCAGTTTTATTTTGAGTTTACCCTTTTTGCATTGGATCCAAATTGTGTATTTGGTTGCCCAATAGCTTGAATAATGCCCACAATGCCTTATCTTCTCTCTAAGCCCAATTCATGATGTCTTGCTTCTTGAATTGCCTTTTCAATCCATATTTTCTCAACTAATCCATTTAAAGCAGCTTGCATCTTTTTGGCTCTAACTCTTATAATTGAGCCTCTATAAATGTGTTGGGAAAAGATCAGTTTTTTAAATTTTTTATAAAACCTTTTTAAGACACTCTCATATAATATATAAGAATTTGTAATCTAGAAATCGTACCTTGAAAATCCGATTTGGATTTTTCCGCTGAAGTGATTTAGACTCCTAGATCACGATCCGTCACCACCACGCCGATCACGATCCATTACCACCACTCTTGTTATATCACGAACTGTTACTAATGATCTTCCAGGTTATGACTCAGGTTTGTTCTGCACTTGACATATGGGCGCCTTTATCACTACCAAAGCAACTAGCACAAGAAAATTTTTCTCTTAACAATAGAGAGAAAAATCTTTTTCTCTGATCTGTATAAAGTGGCTGCTATCTCTTTTTTTTATAGAGAAAATAATCCTTTTTATATCTCCTTTTAGTAAAAACCCTAGGCTCTAAATAATCAAAATCAAAACTCACGTTACTTGCTTTTTCTATAGGGGACCCAGCTTATAAAATAACATAAGCCCCTTTACACACAAGCTAATTAAATGAAGCCTCCCACTAAATGATATATTTAGGCTTTTGACCCAAATAACTAGTTATCTTGCTTATTAATCCAGTAGTGGTACAGTCAATAAAATGAGCTAACCGAGGATCATTTGGGAACATACAATAGTGACTACAATAATTAGGTTTGTAATTAAACTAACCAAATTATTTAATTCCAAATCTACTCCACTAAAAGATTGGAACTGACTTCCATATTGTATGCACGAATAATAATTCGTCCCAAGCCACATTGATTTCTTTACTGCACAATCTTTTGTACTACATCGTTAATTAAATTGATGTCTCAACTGTCCAATCAATTTAATAACATCTTATTCCTTGATACTTATTGGTTTTCTCTAATGATCATTTTCAACATACTAAATATATTGACACACTCTGGCCAGAGAATTCTATGATCAAGTGCCAAAAACCCATCAAGAGATGTATTGTACAAATTCTATATTGTTAATCTATAACTTCAATACTCATAAATGCTCCCACCAAGATACCGGATAATCTAGACAACAAGTATGTGTCATGCCCATTGGTAACTCAAATGGAATAACAATTACAAATGTGAAATCATAATTATCTCAAGATTAAGATTACAGTAAAATCAATGCCTATGAGATTTAATAAGTCTGACAATTATTACAAAATTAATTAAATCTCATATGTGATCATGTTCAATGTAGTCATACTACATTAATAAATTCATACATGATTAAGATAAATCATTCAATGAATTTACTACAGTCTGTACCTAAATAAAGTGTCCAACTTTATTTATCAACTGCAAACTAAATTTATTTAATAATAAGATAACTTGTATTTATATCTTCTATGAATCTACATGGTGATCACATAAATACATATAATATGATTAAATGGACTTTAATAAAAATATTAATGCAATTAAGATATTTGAATAAAATACCTCATTAATTTTATTAATAAGAAAAATGTTTATTACAATTAGATAAACACATATACTTTTAAAAAGAATTTTTTCCCAACAATCTCCCACTAGCTCTCAAAGCATATTTAGCATCTCACGCATGCTCATGGATTCTAAGTGCAAGTTAAAAAGTTTCCCAGGTATGCCCTTAGTAAAAGGATTTGCCAAGTTTTGCTGTGACTCAATCTAAATAACCTCCACATCACATCTCTGCACTATATCCCTAATAAGATGATACTTTCTCTCAATATGTTTTTGTTTCTTGTGGTTCTTTAGTTCCTTAAATTGAGCTACCGTACCACTATTATCGCAAAATAGTTTAAGGGGTGCAGTTACAGCAAGTACCACCTCAAGATCTTGTAGGAACTTGCGGAACCATACTTTTGCAGCTTCGATTTATTTCTACTAACCATCCTTACCGCAAAATAGATGTCTGGCCTAGTGTAAAACATGGCATACACGAGACTTCCCATAGCTTCTGCATAGGGAACTCATCTCATTCTCTCTATTTCTTTAGATGTTTTAGGTGATTGATCCTTAGAGAATGTAATTCCATGTCTGAATGGTAATAAACCAGTCTTGGAATTTTTCATGCTAAATCTAGCTAATATGTTATCGATATAGACCGCTTGAGACAAGGCTCAAGTTTTATTCTTCTAGTCTCGTAGTAACTTGATATCCAAGTCTTTCATATCAAATTGTTTTGCTAACCAACTCTTTATTGTAGTCAATCCTATATCGTTTCCAATTAGGAGAATATATAAAGAATTAGGAAGGCTACGGATTTTTCTTGAATTTTCTTATACATGGTTCATCAATGTTCTGAATGAATCCAAATGATTTAATCACTTGATCAAATATGATGTTCCATGATTGAGATGCTTGCTTCAATCCATAAATGGATCTCTGCAACTTACATACCATGTGTTTTTGGCATTTTTGTATAAATCCATCCGGTTGCTGCTTATAGATGTTTTCTTCAAGATGCCCGTTAAGAAATGCAAACTTGACATCCATTTTCCAAATTTCATAATCTAGCACTGCAGCAAAGGAGAGCAGAATCTTGATGGATTTAAGCATAGCAACCGGAGAAAAAGTTTCCTCATAATTGATTCCCTCTTTCTAAGTAAACCCTTTAACTACTAATCTTTCTTTAAATGTTTCCATCCTTCCGTCTACTCTTTTTTTTTCTCTTGTAGATCTACTTACACCCTATAGGTTTTACCCCATTTGGTGCCTCTACAAGTTTCCAGACTTTATTGGAATGCATAGATTCTATCTCTTGATTTATGGTCTTTTTGCAAAATTCAACATCTTTATCTATTAGAGCTTCGTTGTAACTAGTGAGATCTTGTACATGTTCATCTGAGATAGCCGTATAGGTTTCTTCCAAAAGCACGTATCTCGCAGATAACCTAGCTACCCTCCCACTATGACGAGGTTCTAAAAGTGATGGTTGTTCAGGGATAATCTTGTGTTGATCATCTAGTTGTTGTTGTTCTTCCTGTTCTATAACAGGAGTTGAAAGCTGAGCATTAATCTGATCACCTCATAGTTCTTCAAGTATTACCTTACTTTTAGGTTTAAAGTTATTCATATAGTCTTCCTCGAGGGTAGTGAAATGTGTACTCACGATCACTTTCCTATCTTGAGGACTATAAAATAAATCTCCCCTTATTCTTTTGGGATACCCCACAAATATACAAACCTCAGAACGTGAATCCATTTTGTCTGCCTTTGGTTTCAGCACATGTACTGGTGATCCCTAAATACGGACATGTCGTAAACTTAGTTTGCGACCTGATCATAATTCTATTGGGGTTTTAGGCACTGACTTAGATGGAACTAAGTTCAAGAGGTAAACTACAGTTTCCAGTGCTAGTCCCCAAAAAAGAGATTGGTAATGATGAATAACTAAGCATAGATCTCACCATATCCAAAAGAGTTCTATATCTCTCTTTAGTCACCCCATTTTGTTGTGGTGTTCCTGGAGCAGTCAACTGAGATATAATCTCATTTTCAACCAAATGCTCTTTGAAATCTCTTGAGAGAAATTCACCACCTCGATCAGATCGAAGTTTCTTTATGTTCTTATCTAATTACTTTTATGTCTCAACCCTATACTCTTTGAATTTCTCAAGAGCTTCAAACTTATGACGCATCGTATAAACATAACCGTATCTTGAGTAATCATCAGTGAAAGTAATGAAATACTCATAACCTCCTTGAGCTTGTACATTGATTGGTCCACATACATCTGTATGTACCAATTCAAGTGGTACTGTTGCACGAACTCCTTTGGCCGAGAATGGCCTTTTGGTCATTTTCCCTTCTAAACAGAATTCACAGAGTGGCAATGATTCATTTTCTAATGGACCCAAGAGCCCATCTTTGATCATTCTCTGTATCCTATTTTAGTTTATATGACCCAAGCGTAAATGCCATAGGTAACATAGGTTGGAAGAAATATTTCTTTTCTTAGATAAATGTGGCTGCTCATCATTATTGATTACTGTGTCATGCATAGAATGGATCGTTGGACTTAAATGATATAAATTATCTTCCAATGTACCAGAACAAATAAGTCTCTTATTATGAAAAATAAAAACAGAGGATCCAAAATTTACAGTGTACCCTTGCTTTGACAAACAAGCTACTCAAATTAAATTCCTCTTAATGTTTGAAACATAAAGACAATTATTCAAAATCAAAGTTTCATTATTAAAAGATAATAAAACAGATCTAGTCTTCACTGCTGACACAAACTGTCCTGTCCCTAACTGTAGGTTGATGCTTCCTTAATTCATTTTCCTAGTTTTTTGAAACCAATAAAGTGAATTACAAATATGATTAGTTGCTTCTGAATCCAATACCCAAGTGTCAATAGGATTCTGAACTAAATAGACCTCAATTACAAAAATATTTCCCATATCTGATCTCACAATCTTAGGGCAATCCTTTTTCCAGTGACCTTTTTGTCCATACTTAAAGCATTTACCTTTTGGCTTGCCATCTTGCTTGGTAAATGGTTTTTTTTCCAGCTTTCTTCTTACCTTTACCTTCCAGCTTAGGCCCAGAAGATGAACTTTTTTCAGTAATATTTATGCTTCCCATAGATTTCTCAGCACGATAGATCTCTTCAACAGAATGGAGTTCGTTCATCAATTCAGTTAAGGTCATGTTTCTTTTGTTCATGTTATAATTGACCTTAAACTCCTTGAATGTTTTTGGCAGAGATTCTAGCACCATGTCAATCTTTGAGTTATCATCGATTTGTGCTCCCTGAATCTCAGCCTCATTCAAATAGTCCATTATTTTAAGGACATGATCACGAACTCTTGTGCCTTCCCCATTTTACTATTCATAATTCCTTCCAACTCTGTCCGAACATTTGTTGGAGGCTATCCATTATTTCAGTGGCAGTCTCCAAGTTCTGATATTTGGTCTACAAAATATTAGAAATCGAGGCTAAAATGTAGTACTTTGCCATTTCATTGGCCTTTTACCATTTCTCATAAAGCCTCCTCTGATTTCTATGAGCATCATCCACTATAAGTAGAAAGCATGGCTGGGTTAAGACATATTTATAATTTTCAACAGTCAAGACAATGAATATATTTCTTTTCCAATCTATATAGTTCTCTCCAATGAGTTTGTTTTGACTCAGAATAATAATAAGTGGGCTCAGGGAAGACATTTTTTTTAAAAATAAGACATTTATGCATAAATAATTTGAAATAATATTCACAATAAATGACAAAAATGTAAAAAACTATAAATGCATTTTAATTGATTTGTAACGATAATTTAGTACCGCTTTGACAAGCTATCCGTTGGAGAAGTCATGTCTACACTTACTAGACCTAATTATCCGTTAGATTATTTACTTTCATGTAGAGACATGATAAATAATTCTCGTTATCTTTTTGGGCCTAAATTTTTTTAACAAAGCTTCGTTGGGAAGGTTAGTAACAAAATTTAGTTGAGTGTATAACCATTGTTTCAGTCTAGATATTTTTCATATCAATAGTCACCGTCGCGGTGAACAATCAGTTAAAAAATATTTCAATTTTATTTTTGAAGAAGTTTATCAAATAAAATATCTAATATATATACCCTCCGAATGGAGCATCACCGTATCATGAAGTCGAGGTATATATAATTTTATTATTGAACTAACAACGGAACCCGTGGGAAAATTATCTTGAATTTTCCTTCTCCACTTAATATTTTAAAGTTGGTTTTTACTTTTTAAAATATAAATATTGTTAATTGCATATTTCCTATACATAGAGTGGCACTACCTATTCTATATGACATATTATTATGGTATGTTATCATTCAGAGCATAACATATAGAAAAATAATTAAATAATCTTAATTCATGACTTTCCTAATAATGAAAAATACATTAACTCTAAGCCTAATCTTCATTGGGCTTCTTGTCAATGTCCATCTTCCGTAAGCTTGTTTTTGTTAATGGACTAGGGGAAATTGGGCTTTTAAATTTATAATTGGTCCAATTTTATTTTTTAAAGGAAATAAATAAATAATTAAAATAAATGTTAAAATAAAACTTTTGGACCAAAAATAAATTTAATATATTCTAATTTTATCTATGCATTTTAATCCATTAAACCCAATTGAAATTGAGCCTAAAATACGATTCATTAAGCCCAAAACTATGTTTGAACTTAAATGAAAAAAATTAAAATTTTCTACCCACAAGAAAGAATATGAAACTATAGGGACCTCCATGATAAAAACCATGGAACCCTAAAATTGCATTTTTCTTTTTCTCTTCTTCCCCAGCCGCCATCTCCACAAAGCAGTCATTGTTCATCCAAGTCCAACGCCGATTTAACCATTGTCGCCACGCCGGAAAGCCACCAAATAATGGAACCCACGAGCTACACGCCATTATTGCTCACGCTGCACCAAGTGGTGCCGGCTCCCGCTGCAGCTTCTAGCCGCGCGCACTGCAGCTGCTGGTCGCGTGCTGCAGGCGCTAGCCACAGTGCGCTCTGTACGCTTGCAGCGCGCACGAGGCAACTGTTGGGCGTGCAGCACGCGCTACTGCACAGAATGTGCAAAGGATCAGTTGAAGGTTTAACAGTATTCCTTAATTCCCTTGATGGTTCTCACCATGAGGGTCTCTAAATTGAAAAAAAGATGGTAGTGTAATATAACTTGTGTTTTTGTGGTGTAATTATGGTTGCAATTATTTTGAAAGGGGCATGCAACTCTACATGTCACCATTTTCTGGCATTGCAAATATCATTATGTAGATCATCTAATTTCAAGTCTAATGGTACCCTTCATGGTCCCTTTTGATTAATAATGTCATTATACGCGAGTAAGCAGTGGTCACTAGTGATTGTCTATATTTTTTAATGTAAAATATCTTTTTGAAATTAATAAAAATAAGAGTAATAATTTTATTTTATTATTCTAATTCTATATTGAAAATAATTTTAATTACCTTTTAATTAAAATGGGTGAGAAAATTGATGTCATTGATGGTGCAAATGGGTGAGAAATAAGGATGGTAATTTAAATCCATATCCATCCTAGACTCGGATAAACCTAGATAATTCGGGTTAACTCGTATCAGAAGAAAACAAATTCGAAATTCGGATGTAATTTGAACCCGGACATATCCGGGTCCGATTCCAAATTTGGGTGAACTCGCAAATCCGAAACTCAAACCGAATGTATTTATTTTTATATTAGTTTTGCTTACTTTAAATAAAACAATTGAACAAAAATAGCCTTGCCCTAGTTTCAATTTCACAGTGGTGCTGCCAAAGCCGAAAGCCAAATATTTCCTCATCAAATTACCATGAATTATGTTTGTTAGGATCAAGCGCTTGCCATTGGGCTAAAAGCTTAAGCTGATAGCCAAGGTGCAACTTTATTTCCTTATACAATGGAAGCGCAGAGCCCCACACTAAGCGGTGGATGGACATGAGGGGCTGCACACATTTGTAATTGTGCCAACAAGCCGGGCGGTTACGCCCTAGGTCGCCTTACTGACACCTCAATGGAATTACACAGAAGGATTTACACCCACAAGCGCACAGAAGAATTGTTGGGGCCCCATAACCTCAACAATCCCCCCCCTACAAAATTGCTTCTGTGGCGGCTTGAACCTGTGACCTCGCTCTGATACCAATTGTTAGGATCAAGCGCTTGCCATTGGGCTAAAAGCTTAAGCTGATAGCCAAGGTGCAACTTTATTTCCTTATACAATGGAAGCGCAGAGCCCCACACTAAGCGATGGATGGACATGAGGGGCTGCACACATTTGTAATTGTGCCAACAGGCCGGGCAGTTACGCCCTAGGTCGCCTTACTGACACCTCAATGGAATTACACAGAAGGATTTACACCCACAAGCGCACAGAAGAATTGTTGGGGCCCCATAACCTCAACAATGTTGTGTTCCTCTTCCTTACTACCAAAGCCCGAATCAAATTGCCGACAGTTATCACCAAAGACAACAATACAGATCCTGAAGGCGAACATGACAGATCCTGAAGTAGATTCATCTCAATATCGATATCTCTAGCAAGGCCAAAGGCAAGTAGTTTCATCAACGATATTTTTGAAAAGTTGGCCCAAGAACGTGATTTCATTCATTTTAGGTTCTGATTATTGGAAGGGTATTGGATTGTGATTTGATGGGAGTATGAATAAGGTAATTACAGAACAAGTAAAGTGTTGAGTGTTATAAAATATATATTTATAAAGGAGAAAATCGTCATTTTACATTTCAAGTGTTACTAATACCTTTACTTTTATGTATTTAAACTTCTTGTGATTTAATTACGTGTATTTTATTTTAATTACATATTTTATGTATTTTAGGAGCATCATGGTTATTTTACAATAAACGAGAAATCAGACGACAAAACATACATCAGGAGGAGCATAAAAGAAAAAATATCACTGTTCACATGTACGACATTATTCTATGTACGATACTGTCCATGTTACTATTCACGACAATGTTCAAACATACAGAATGATGATGT
Organism: Citrus glauca; assembly: GCA_029633175.1. Classification (NCBI taxonomy): domain Eukaryota; kingdom Viridiplantae; phylum Streptophyta; class Magnoliopsida; order Sapindales; family Rutaceae; genus Citrus; species Citrus glauca. The sequence continues at coordinate 21,836,008 of JAQOOD010000002.1, read as the reverse complement.
AGCATTGACCGATGATGTGACATTGACTGATGAGATGTCACGATTCTATTGGATAAAATTCTTATACATTGTTGATTGGTGACGTTGCAGCATGTTAGTGGACCAAATATCGCGCATACGGTAAATGCATATACACATGATTATTTTCAACCAAACTGCGTCATTGTTCAAGCCAGTTGACTGTTCAAACCATGTGGTCAAACCGTGTCACTGTTCAAACCACGTGGTCAAACCGCGTACTATTGACTGATGAAATAGCGCAATCCTAAGCGTCCAAACTGTTTTTAATCCAATAGCAATGATTTACTCAATGTATCTATAAAAAGGAAGCCTCCCCCCGAATTTGACATCTCTGAATTTATTTTTGAGTTCTATTTTCTGTTATATCCTTCTCCATCTTGTATTTTCTACATATTTTAATAAATTTCTATTTTGCCCCTAGCTTAATTATGAGTAGATAATTTTCTTTCAAGCTTGGGTTGAAGGTGATGTCTCAAAATGTGCCATGAGCTTTATTTGGTAAATTTATTTTCGCTTTTCCTCTAATTTTTGTAGATGTTTTGACTTTTTATCGACAAATAATAATAATCTTATCTAGATATGGCCCTGGTTTCACCGGCTCCCTAGTACAAAGTTATTATTATTTGACACGATAAGCCCTTAGCACCATATTGATTAGAGTGCGATTCATGAGGTGTGGATACCCCCCTCATGATTTAATTAAAACTAATAATGAATATTTAACCCATTGTAAATGTTGATGCGGATTCAGATACCCAAGCGCTTCATTTAAATATATTTCTGTTCAATTTATTCTCGCCATTTTAATTTAAATTTTAGAATATTTCAAATCTTTTCACTACAAATCCAATCACCCATTTAGAAAAATTATTCTACACATAATTAAAATTCACCTCCTCGTGAGATCGACACTTATCACCATTAATCTATTTTACAATAGATTCATGCACTTGCGAGTTCAATAAAATTTGCACAATATAAAGGCTATAAATGGGATTTTGAAAATTTCTTTTTTCCCTTTTAAGATTGTGAATTGGAGAAACTTTTGATTTTGGTTAAGTGATCTTGTTGATAATGTCCTGGCTTTAGTTATTTAATGTTCATGACTTCATTTTTATTCCTTACAGGTTGTAGCAAGTAAAGTTTGATGAAGGGTTTTTCAAAGCAAATGAGAGAAATTAGGTTCCAAAAAAAAAAATTAACTGAGTTTAAAAATTGGATGTTTCCTAGTTTAACCCTTATTGGCCCCACAGTAAAAAAATTTCAGTTTTTGTCCAAATCTAGTAAGATGAATTGTCATCCAGGTCTGAAATCAGAAAGGCCAAACCTAAATCCGGACTTTGATTTTGTCATTCTTAGTGTAGGTGGAAGACTAATGTGTAAAAATTTAAAAGTTTTTAGATTTTTTATTTTCATAACAAATAACAGGACTCCATTGTAGTTGACCTTGGAAAAAACAAAAAGAAGGGGTACCAAACCTATGTTGCAACATAATTTTACTCTTCAAAAGATGGTAAAATAATCATTATTATTATTTTTAAATAGGGTAAGATATTTGGCTTGACGCACTACATGGATCATTACTTTCCCTAAATGAAAATAAGTTAAATTTGGTCAAAAATTATTCATATACGTATATCTTTATTGGGTGTGATTAAGTTACATTGTATTGTAATTTATATCAATTTAAAACTTATAATCTAAGAATATTTGATAATTAAATTACATTACTTGTTTTGCACAATTCTTAAACTAATATCAACTACACTATTATGTAACTTAATAAAGTCCATCTTTTCTAAAATAACATATGTATATGGGGTGTGGCACCAAAGCCGGAAGCTCGAAACTTGTGAAAAAAAGGGGAAAAAAAGATAGCACAACATGACACTAGGGATAGCAATGGAGCCCATAAATTCGCCCATCCAAACGTGTCCGCCAAAAACAGCCTGCTATGTATAATTTTGTGAGTTATGAGCGGGTTTGATATCACAAATTAAAACCTGTATTGTGTTGCGGGCGAGTTTGGCATATGCTAAATATCTGTGGGTGTTTGCCACCCCGCACTTTTTTTTCAATTATTTTTTAAATTTTAATAATTTTTAATACTTGTTATAATTATTATGTACAAATTAATTTTATTATATAGTTATGGACGATTATTAGTTATATAATTATGGATCATTACATGTTATAATTTTATTCTTCATATTAGAGTTTGGAAAATATCAATGTTTAGAAAATATTAATCTTAAATCATTATTGTAGGAATCATATTGAATGGGTGATGATAGTGATGAGTAAAATAAAAATCTGAATTCCTGAAACTTGTGTTGAATGAGAATATAAGATGATAATTTTTTATGGTACAATGATGCTACTTTTGTATAATTGTGTTATTACTTTTGGATATTAGTTTGTGTTTTTTCTTTTTTCTTTTTTCACTGAAAGCATTTTTGCATTTTGAAGAATTTGCATATTTCATATTTAACTTGAGAATTAGTTTTGGATTGATTTTTAAAATTTAATTTTTTATTTACATTTATTAAATTTAGAATTGAGTATTTTTGTGAAATTTTAGGTTATTAATATAAATTTACATATTGAGTTAGATCATTTTAATTTTTTAGTTTAATTAAAAGTATATTTCAACTTTTTTATTTTAAATTTAGGAATTTACAAAAAATCTATCAAGTACCATAATTATCAAAATCCACAGTAAATAGATTTTTTAAAAGAATTAAAATCCACAATAAATTGCAGGTAACTTTAATAATTTAAATTTTGTGTCTGTGGAATCCAACACCAAGATAACCCACAGTGGATCATTCTGAAAGAAAGATTTTGACTACTTGAAAAACAACGTTTTACTGTAGCATTACGATCCGGGGCAATTACGTAAAATTATATGGAAGTTATTTTTCGCGGCATATCGATGTTGATTATTTCTAGATGACTCCTAATAGGCTGATATTTTTTTCATTTCCCAGTCAATAATTGGAGGCCACGTGAATGGATTACATTATCCCACGTAGGTTTCACGAATTTCATAAGTTGTGTGAAAGGTCTAGATTTTCGGCTGAGCGACAGATGCAAAGCGCAACGAAGCTAACAACGACAGCTCGTTAATTATAATGGAGTCTTTTCAAAACTGCTCCTCTAGCATGACATATTTACTGTACAGTCTTAGTTATTAATTATTATGCATTCATATATTTATTAATTTATTCGTTACAGGACGACCGTTTAGCTTCTAGAAAAATTTTTCTTCAACGATCTGTCATAATTGTCTGGCCTATTATGCTAATCGGTCAGCCTCTTACAGGCTATTGTATTTTAGTCCACCCAATATTTTTTTTAAATGATAGAATAACCTAAAAGTTTTAAATATTTATAAATAAATCGAGAGGCTTGAAAGAAAATATTTTTGATAAAAGAAATTGAATTTCTATTTTCTTCAGGTATTTTTAAAGCACATTTATCACTAAGGCCAAAACTACTTTGCATCGGTGCGCCACTTGTTTGTCCTTTACCAAAGACAGCCTTCGATTTAATCTGACGGATGGGAAAAAAACACGCACAGAAATAGGTAACCGGAGAAGCAAGTAATGGGCCGGTCAGCAGGCTTGGTAAAGGAGCATATAAGATAAGTTCGTTTTCGTAATTTTACAACCTATGTGTTTAATCCAATAACAAAACGATACATGGAAGTAATGATTGCAAACAACATGGTGCAAGTGTGGTAGTACTGGTCGGAGTAAGATTGAAAGAAAAAGTTTCTTAAGTATGTTAGCAAGGTTTGCAAAATAAGCAGGTGATGGGTTTCATGAGCGTTGGTATTTCTGGGAAAAAAGAATTTTGTTGTAGTGGGATTTGTCAAGTGATTGTAGTCTTACATACAGAAACTTTGGAAAGTTATAAATGAAGAAAGTGAGTTGGTCATAGTAAGACGAACAAAGGCAATATAATTCCATTGTAATTACATAGAAGGCAGTAACCCTGTTGGCACGTGAACTTGACTATTGTGTGTTTAGGATGGAATACAGACTGAGGACTTTGTATTACATATGGAAAGCAAATAAATGGAATAATAAAGTAAGAAATATAATTTAGTGCAGGGGTAATAATTTTAATTGTATGAAAAAAAATTATGGAGAAAAATAACAAGCAAATAACCTATTTAGCCATTTTTTGATAGAAAATAACGTGGCCGTTGTAGTATTTATTAGTCTAGAAATAAAATAAAATAAGTCAATATGAAATGAATGATTAAAGTCAGTGAAGAGGTTAGGGATGACAATAGGGAGATAAGGGGAGGGGACCAATCTCCCCGTATCCATCCATGATATTTTACATATGTCTCCGTCCCCTCCTTATTCCCGTTAGAATTGCTTGTAATAATCTCCATCCCCTTCCGAAATAATAACATGGGACCCGCGAGAGTCCCCGATTGTCAAATAAGTAATACATATTTTTTTAATTTTTTATTTTGAGTTAATTATATAAAAAAAGTAAAGTTCAAAATATATTTTACATTAACATTGATCCATTATATAGTCTGATGCAAAGTACAAATTATCAAAATAATTTTCTTTATCAATCTTCATAATCATACAATAAAAAGAAAAAGAATTAACTATTCTATCGACAAAAAAAGAAATAAAAAAATGTATATAGTTAATTAATATTTTTAATAAAAAACTTTTTGGGAAATAGAATATACCCGACAATTTTAATGTCGGAAAAAAATTGAAGACTTTAGTTAGTTAATTAAGGCAAAAAATTTAATAATAGAAATATTTTGATATTTGTTACTTTGACCAATATTTATAATTTAATAATATAATTAAAATATTATTATTTATTTACTAGAAATAAAAAAAAGGAAAATGGGGAAAGGATGGGGACTCAACCTCATCATCGCCCCTTCCCGAATAAGAAACTGGGTAAAAAAATTTTCCCGTGCTTTCCCCGAATAAGAAATTAATTATAGAATTATCGTCGTACCCTCCCCGAAAAGGGAAAATCTCCGAAAGTACCTGTCCTTGTAGGGAATTTTTTCATTCAGTTCAACACTGTTATTGATATCATAACTTGTTGTATGATATAATTGATTGGGATTTCTTTGAGAGGTTATCCTTCAAACGTGTAAGTCATAATGAACATGAAACTTTGTAAAACTGATAATGTGAACACAATTAATGTAAATTGTATGGTTGAAAAAACTAAGTTGATATAAGATTTACACATAATCGAATCCATTTAAGAAGATGGGTTAACGTTTCATATTAGGAGATAATCTGCTAATGTAATATGTGTAATGAATCCAAACGTTATTAATAAAAGGAGAGAAAAATGGAGAAAAGAAAATAACTATAATTGGATGATATATTCAGAGCAGACATAATATTTGAGTTATGGTATTAATAAAAAGAGAAAACATGAATAATATCATTCAGTAATGTTGTTGTAAGTGTAAAAAAGTGATACCAGTATGTGGATATTTTTGTTTAGGTGGGGTGGATGGAATTTGGGTGCTAATCATCTTCAGTTAACAAGTTTAATACTCGGGTGTGCATGTACTTATCAGTTTTACATGAGTGATCATGGTTTCATATAGAGGAGTAGGCCAAGAAACTGGTTACAAAAGCCCATGGAAAAAAGTAATCCTGATTGAACAGTTGTGGTAACAGTAATGCAATAGGAACAGAAGACAGTGTGACTGGAAAGGGAAAATTTAAAACAACAATACAAGGGGAAAAAAAAAAGAGATTGTGGATGAAGTTTAAAGGCTCACTGAATTTGGAATTAAGTATTGTGGGAGGGGATAAGAAATCGCTACCGATGATGGATAAAAGTTATTATAGGTGTTGCAGATAAGTGAAGCATGAAGCCGTAGGAAATTAGTTAGAAAATGGAGAACTCGTAAACCAATAAAAGAGAGGAAACTATTGTGTTAATGAATTTTTTGTAACCATTGTTATAAGAAAGGAGTTGTAGCTTACTTTACATAAGAAGATCGAAACAATTACAAGTTAGTGAATGCAATTAAAGATGGTGAGATTAGTTTAAATTAGTAAAATTTAAATCCAATATGGTGTTTGATATGGAGGAATAAGTAAAATAAGAATAATATAGTTTGGGTATACAAAATTATAAGGTGAAAATAATATTTTTTTTCGAAAGAAGACCCCTAGATAAATATTTTAGAGTAGTTTATTATCTTATGTTAATAAGAGAAGATAAAAGGGTTAGGTTAGAAGCCATAAAAGTTAGTTAATATGAAAAAGAAAATTGATGGGATATTCTCCCATAATCAATTAAGGTAAGTTATTAGGAAAAAGTTATTTAGCCCGACTTTAACCCCGAATCGGCGTCCCGAATATTGCCAGAAACGGTGCATTTGCTGTGGTTGCTTTCCTTTTATTTCCAGCTGTACGGTGCATTTTGCCCTAGTTGCTTTCCTTTTAATTCCACCTATGCAGCATGTGAGCATTCTCTTTGTCCTTTTTGCGCCTGAACCACAACACTCCCCTCAGAACTTCCAATCTGCAGACTACAAACTGCAAAATCCCAGGGCTTCCAATCTACAAAATGCCATGGTCGTTTAAAATGTGCAGACCTAACTACTCAATTACGCATGGTCTTTCCTTCCCCCGAGAAAGAGAAATGTTAATTGCTGAAAATTTAGAACAACAATTTCTAGAGTTTCAATTTCCCCCCTAAGCGTTAGTTTGTATATTATTGTTCCTCCATTTAATGATTGCTATTAAAATTGTGAGCGGTTTGATTTTAAATTTATAAATCTTGAGCTATTTCATTTTAATTTGTGAGCTGAATCACGAGCATTTGCAAATTTATATATCAACATCAATTAGCTTTAAATTTTCACAGGTATAAATTGTAAATTCTTTAGCTCATTGCTAGAAGAAATCTTAATCCTTTCAGGCAAACAGAAACTTAACAAGAGATACTCAAGAAAGCGTAACTTCGAGATAAGGTGATAAAACTCTTCATTAATAAACTATATCGAATTCAGCTTCACTTTTAAAAAGTGCAGACCTAACTACTCAATTACGCATGGTCTTTCCTCCTCTCGAGAAAGAGAAATGTTAATTGCTGAAAACTTAGAAAAATAATTTTAAGAGTTTCAATTTCCTCAACAAATAATCTAATTCATATAACCTTGAGTTTGACAGCCCTGGAGACACAAAAATGCTTCAAGTCCCAACAATCAGAACAAAACAAATCTTCAAGCAAAGAGCATTCACCAGTAAGCCATCGGGCCATCTGATCATTTACACACAGTAAACACAGTATTTTCACTTATGACTTCAAAACCTAAGTCTTTTACCATCTTCTCAATGGCCAATCCCAATCCATTCACTAGCCATACGAGCTGATACTTAAACATCTAGAAGAGTCAGGAATACTCTCAATTTCGGCAAACAAACCTTACGCTTGCAGAACTGAAGTAGGGAATCATCCACAAATTCCATGAATTTTTCATCTTCCTTTTATTGACCAACAATTTCCACCATTCAACATATTTGACCCCAAACGAAGTAATTCATTTTGAAATCCACAATAAGAATGGCATATGTAACTAATTCCATCTCTTTGTGAGTGCCGGTTGTCGCGTGACTGTCGGTGATGGCAACAGAGATCTCGATTACGTGGCGGTGGTCTGTCGTCTGTGCCGGATGAGTGTGTATGAAAACAAAAACAAAATCAGAAATCCAAATCGCCTAACTAATTCGGTAGATGGATGTTTTCTGACCGAGTCTCCGTTTTGTTCCCATAATGGCAGCGACAATCCGATCGAGTCTCGACGACAGCTCATTGCTGTGACTCGTGACTGTGTCCCCTGAGTCTCTATCCGAAATCCAAATGCCGACGATGACGGCCGCCTCCATGGACGATTCTGAAATCACGCCGTGCGTTGATGACGTGGCGGTGGCAATTAACAACAAGAACTTCAACTCGGAGGAGAGGTTCAACGACTGTGATTTTTTGCTGAAGCGATCATATCATTTGGATTCGAGCAGAGTCTTGCATCGGAGAGGATGGTGACGGAGGCAGTAACGGCATCGCCGTGGAGGTACAAGAGGGGACGTTTCTGGAGCAAACGACTGTCTCCGTTTGGCTCATTGACGAAGTCTAGAGTCTTTTGGAGCAAAGGATTATAAACTTCCTTTGTTTTCCTTTTACTGAGACTGTAGCTAAAGCTGGTTACCCATTTTCTAAGTGTTAAACCTCAGCTGTTGATTACTTTTCTTTACGATCTAAAGGGTCATTTACAAAAGGACAAATGATTGGGGTACCAAACCCCAGACCCAACATAGCTGGATCCTATCACTAAACCATAATCTACTAAGAAATTTAAGAATTTTGGTGAATATAATGATGGGAAAAAATTAAGTTTTTAAATTTTTATAAAATTTTTTTAAGGACCGCTCTCATATAATATAAAAAAATATATAATCTAAAAATTGTATCTTGAAAATCCGAGTTGGCTTTTTCCGCTGAAGTGATTTAGGCTCCTAGATCACGATCCGCCACCACCACTCATGTTAGATCATAATCCGTCACCACTACGCTTGTTAGATCACGATCTGTTACCATTACACTTGTTAGATCACGAACTACCACTAATGATCTTTCAGGTTATGACTCAGGTTCGATCTGCACTTGATGTGTGAGCGCCTTTATCACTACCAAAGCAACTAGCACGAGAAAATTTTTCTCTCAACAATAGAGAGAAAAATCTTATTCTTTGATCTGTATAAAGTGGTCTCTCCCTTTTCTTTAGAGAAAATAAGCCTTATATATCTTCTTTTAGTAAAAACTCTAGGCTCCAAAAAATCTAAAAATAAAACTCACGTTTATTTTCTTTTTCAATAGGAGACCCACCTTATAAAATAACAAAAAGCTCCTTATACAAAATCTAATTAAATGGATCCTCCCACTAAATGATATATTTAGGCTTTTAACCCAAATAGCTAATTATCTTACTTATTAGTCCAGTAGTGGTGCAGTCAATTAAATGAGCTAACCCGGGGATCATTTGGGAACATACAATAGTGTCTACAATAATTAGGCATGTAATTAAACTAGCCCAATTATTTAATTCCAAATCTACTCCACTAAAAGATTGGAACTGACTTCCATAATTGTATGCTCGAATAATAATTCGTCCCAAGCCACATTGATTTCTTTACTGCACAATCCTTTATACCACATCGTTAATTAAATTGATATCTCAATTGTCCAATCAATTTAATAACATCTTATTCCTTGATCCTTACTGGTTTTCTCTAATAAATAAAGTGTCCAACTTTATTTATCAACTGCGAACTAAATTTATTTAATCATAAGATAACTTGTATTTATGTCTTCTGTGAATCCACATGGTGATCACACAAATACATATAATATGAATAAATGGACTTTAATTCAAATATTAATGCAATCAAGATATTTGAATAAATAACTCATTAATTTTATTAATAAGAAAAAATGTTTATTACAATTAAATAAACACATATGCTTTTAAAGAGCATATTTTCCCAACATATAATGCATAAAAGGTCTTTGAGTTCAAATTTCTAATCATACATAATTGTAGATAAACTAGCTTTACATGAAAAATTAAAAAAGAAGATATAACCTAGCCTAGTGTTTTGAGTATGAGGCTTGCCTCAACGAACCATTTCCATGAATACCAGATCTTGTTCTCACATACATGAATCTTGAGTTTGAAAATCTAATGAAATTAAAAGAATTCTTTTTCTTAATATCCTTAACAAATAGTTTGTTATTCTCAAAATCATTGTTCATGTAACTACTTGGGTCAATGCTAACCCTCTCAAAGAACGAAGTTGAAAAATTGAGAATTTAAAGATTTGAGAGGAAAGATTAGACTTCTACATGGATCACTACTAAAAATTGTTTATTTTAAGAATATATAGAGGTTGGATTGTGATAAATACAAATAACTTGAAGGACTTTTTGAACTATCTTATTATTTAACTTCATATATTGCATATTGATTTTTTTTTTTAATTTCTTACAAGGGTCACGATCCATGCTTGTCTTTTACGGTGTTGCCCCTATTGGCATTAATAGTTTTAAGATTAAGGTTAATTTACAAGGGTTCGTTTGTAATACGTAGCTGTATCTCGTGCAGCCGCTTTTTATTATTTTTTTAATTGATTTTATAACCGGCCACCGGTTGCCCCTTGTTTTCATGGTTATAGTGGAAAATATTAATGGTAAATCTCATATAGCTACCCTCATTTTAAATAAATGACAAAATAATCAATTTAAATTATGAAACTACCGAATACCCCCTTAACTTATACATTAAAATTCATGTAAAAAATAAGATTTCTATTTTTCCCCCTCAAAATATGTGAATTCTTACTAATGAGAATATTATTTAAATATAATTAAATAAATAATATAATTATAAATTATTAAATACTTTTGTATTACATTATAAATTTAATGATATTTTGCATAAAAAATACCAACATTATTTTATTCGTTTTTTTGATAAATCAATGCAATCTGAATATCTAGACCCATAATTAATAAGATTTATTTTCAAATATTTGGAAAAAAGTCAATATTTTCAAATATTTGGAAAAAATCAATCTTACAATACATATTGCAAATTAATTCATACAAACTTATGTGAAATTAATTAATTAATTAATTTTTTATGCTGCATCATTTTGATGATTACATTTATTCACTATTTTCAAGTCACAAAATTTTATTAAATACTTATAATAGACACTTCTATATGTTAAATGTAATATTAATTTTTTATCTATTGCTTTTAGTAATATCCTAATAATGATTTATAATATTAAAGTTTTCTTTTATATTGTTAGTAACCATCATTACTTTTTTTTATACTGTTAGTAACCATCATTGGTACTTTGTTAGCAAATATTAAATTGATGAAGATGAACTGAACTATGATATTTAATTATTTATTATTAGTATTAGACATTCATTATTAGAATGTGTATAGTCTATAATCTACATATATGACATTATTTTAATTTTAATAATGTAGCTATTAGTATCATTTTAAAGGTGGGGCATGTGAGAGCCCAAATATAATTGTTAACAAGAACCTTCCACATGATTTGACTCGGGACATACGCCAATTTTTTATAAATGATTATATATACATGTTTTTAGATAATTATACCCCATGATTGTAATGACCTAAATTCATAATGTAATTACAATGTAACATAGATAATAATTATTTCTTATTCCTTAGTATAGTAACAATCAATTTCCTCCTTATCTATGTGAGCAAAGTTCCAACCCTTAATCAGGTGGCACCCACAAGGAAAACTATAATTTGAATACAACTGAATAATGTTGTGTTTATTATATTTACCATTATATATTTTAAGCATGACACAATTACAATTTTCTTAGTAATAAATCAAGTGTCACATAAATATAATAATAAAAAATAAGTAGCATTTAGAATAAAAATTATAAAAATAAGTATAATTATATCAAATTAATTTACTAACATAAGTAAATTAAAATGAAATGAACAATTTTTCATTTAGGCGGGCAAAACTCCCGCTAAATGGAATATTTAACAATACCTTATTTTTAACCTATAAAATTGAAATTTTTAATTTTTTATTAAAAGCATATATACTTCATATTTTACTTCATGAGAAACCCTAGCCGCTCTAACCAAAATTCTTCATTTTCCTCTCTCTCTTTTTCTGCTCTTAACTCTCACTGCCATTTTTTTTTCTTTAATCAGTGCTTAACATTCTATAATCTCCACTCTACACTGATTCTTCACGTCTCCACTCTTCAACTTGTATTTCAATATCCACAATCTGTGGACATTTTTTTTAAAAAAATGTGACCTCTGATGTCACTTTGTATGAAAAGTTTGATATGGATCTGGGTAACTTTTAGGAGAAAGTTTTCAATTTTAGCCTTGATGAGGTAATATTTTTAAGTTATTTTCTTAGTGATTAAATTCTTTGGGATCATATGTTTAATAATCTGGATCTTTTCTTTTTTTCCCTAATTTTTGAATGGTGGTTACTGGTTGTGGTTTAAAGCTGCTGAAGGCATCGATGCAATGCAAGAATCTTTTGGCAAGTGTTCTCCTTGGTAACGCTGGAGCTTAATATTTTAGAATTGTAAGTTTTCTCTTTTCTCAGGCTCTATCATTTTAACATTTAATTTGAACTGCTTTGGATATTATATATTTATAGTATGCTCTGTATTGTTATGCTTTGTTTATAAAATCTAATATGTAAATAAAAAAAATAGTGTTGCCTTTAGTGTTATATTTGTGATAAAAGTTGCCGCTAATGGGTGGCGGCTTACATGGTGATGGATAAATTGGAAGTGATGCCAAATTAATTTGGCGTCTCCGCTTTTAAATTTCTATTTCAATCTCGACTCTCTAGTGCTTGATCTGGTGGCACTTTTCTTTTTTCCTCAAATTTTATGTAATCTCGTGTCATTGTTTATGGATTGAGATATGGTTCTGATTATTTGGATTAGCTGTGATGACCTTGTTTTTTTGGCTCTTTAATATTTCTTAAATTGTTATGCATGAACATTTTGTTTGCTTCCTAATATGAATGTTGTCCATGATGAGTCACTTGTTGCAACCTCTTCAATTTTTCATTCTTTAAATTTTTTTCTTAAGTTTCTATTTTTAATTTTTCATTCGGAGGATTTTGATATGCTCGTTATAGTTTTCTTTAATCATAGGAGTAAATAAAAATATGATATGAAATAATAATTCATAACAAGAATGGAAATGGTAGAAAATTAGAGATTGAACTCTTGTTATTTTAATTTGTTATCTTTGTGGTATTACAATATCTTAAGAATTGTGAAGTAATCTACTCCTATTTTATTTTATTTTTTTAACTAATCTGTATGTCTAAAGGTTCAATTATATTTCAGTGATACTGCTAATGGGAACTTCTACTAGTGTTTCAGCATGTGTAAAGAAGATTCAATTTAATTGAGTATTTTTGCCAATGTAATTGATTAGCATTTTTCTTTTAGTTATAGGAGACAATTTAATGATCTTAAACTTGCATAGTTTTTAATGTTTCAGTTGGAATTATGGTTATTTGATTGTTGGATTTAATTTTATTTGCTTTATTGTTTATTGGATTTTGTTGCTTGTCTTAATTCCTTGGATTATAGTTGTAACATGTAATATGTTTGAGTTGCTATTTTAAAATAAAGAAACATTTACCTGTTATTTGATTTTTTTTGTTATTTCCCCATAGTCTATTTGCTTAAATATCAATTTTACTTATGATATGATAATCTACATGCCATATTGTTTAATTTTACTAGTTAAAATGAATTTGTGGGTAAATGAAATTTAGAAAATACAATAGGCTTGCCTTGTATGAGATATATGTATTATGCTAAACAATCTTTTTAGATAAGCTGATTTGTTTTTTTTTTTTCAGTGGTTGGAGATAAATGTTTATATTATGTGTGATTAATTTTCTTAATTACTAATTAATCATTAATTGAATCAGGCCAACTAAGATGTAAAGGGCAATATTTTATCTCTTCTTTTGGATCCAAGTACGTTGAATCTGTTTTTTTTTTTTTTCATTGAAGGCGTTGGTTATATTGTAAAATTCAATTTCTTGATGAGCTAATTCAATTTCTTGGGGATCAAAGTACTTTGGCTTCATATTTGTTTTTTTTTTCCTTAAGGAATAAAAAGGTACTTAGTTTGAAGCTCTTTGTAAATTTGTTTTCAAGAGAAGTTTTTTTTAGTTAATTAAAATTGAATTTTAGTAATATACTTTATAGTTTCAATTATTAAAGAGAGGACTGGTGGTTTTGCGTATTGAAAATACTACAAAAGGGGATTGGAACATAGTTTGAGGGTTTTGACCTTGACCATGGTTGACTTTCCCTCTCCCCCTCCCCCTGAAAGGAGTCATTTTGTATGAGATTAATTGCTAGGATGAGTCATTTGTATATTTTCATATTAGATGTTGTATCATGGTATATATTGTTCATGTAAGAATGAATCAATAGTCCAGAAAATTTTGATCTTTTTAATTCTGGATGTATTTTTATCTCTCTTTATTCCAAAGATTACTTTGTCATTAAATGAAAGTAGACATAAAGGTTGCATTGAACAATTATGCAAGTCGAGAGTAATTTTTATATTTTGAATATTTTTGTTAATAAATTCCTTAAAAAATATATGTTAAATTAAAATATGTTTTTGTGTTTATTTTAGATTAAAGTCTTAATTTTTCTATTGAAAACAAAATATATTCGATGCTACCTAAGAATTTGGATCACGCATTTGGAATTTTGAATATTATTGTCTATTTTGTGGTTGCATTGTGTTTTCTAATGCCATTTGTTTTTTTTCTCTTTTTTTTTTTGTGTAGACCCTTGAAATCCAAAATAAGCAGCACCTGAAGTCTAGTTTGTGTAAGCCGTAAATTAATTTAATTTTTTGAAGTTATTTGGTCACAAGCTTGTAAAAAATTCTAATTGTTTTATTACATCTATTTAAATGAATGGAAATTTTAGGTTAGGTAAATTTTTAGTGCATCGCATAAAATAATAGGGCATTTATTATTTTATTTGCAAAGGAATGGCAACTAATCAAAAGTACCAGCCAATTTTTTTTGTTTTTTAGAAAGGTTAATTTTTGGATACCTCTCTTGAGGTTTGGCCTTGCTACACTTAGATAGAATGTATGCATATATTGATATATAACACCTCTAGACGTGTATAAGCGTTTGGTAAACGGGGATAATTTTATAATCGCAAAAGTTTTAATTTTTCAATCTTAAAAAATTAATTGAAACAAACTAATGGCTCTCACGCACATCCTCCTCTCTCCTCCACTTGAGCCACAATGATTTCATCGACATCACGCCTACAATGGACTCCATCATTGTGGCCGTTGAATCCGCCGATTTGAAGAACACCGTGTTAACATATTTGTTTCCATAATATGTTGATTTTGATAATAACAAATAAGATTAAGAATGATTAATTTTTTAAGCTCAAACTATTTTCTTTTTAAATAAATCATTATTTTCACATTATAAAGGTTTCATATTTAATCGAAAATTGATGTTATGGAATTAAAGTGTTTTGAACTAAAACGAAAGTATTTTAAAACCTTTGATATTGTTTTAAAATTTCAGATTTGGACCTATTTAAAAATATTTAAATATTTTAGGTCATTCTATAATTTGCACATAGTTTGGGTGAAATCATAATTTCAGAAAGTTTTAGGATTGGCAAAGTATTATTTACGAATTCTAAAATTGGACCTATTTGAAAGCTTTCATAATATTTTGGGCCATAATATAGTTTTATTAAGTTTTAGGGTCAATTGTAAATTTAGAAAATATTTAACTGTAGCAGTTACTGTAGCAAGCAGCTAACCGAATATGGTAAATAATAATCTGAATTTTGGGCAGTAAGCTTCTGAAGTATAAACGACTATCCGAATTTCACAAGTGGTGATCCATATTTCAAAAGCGGCTAACCGGATATGTAAAGAAGCATGCCGAATATTTTGAAATTTAAATTTTTGCCTTAATGGTAACATAAAAGCGGCTAACCGAATTCCATAAACGGTAAGTCGGTTATGACTAAAATGTGCATAATGGCTAGTTTTTGAGCTCAAATTATATAAACTCAAAACTAATTCATTTTTGGTAATCTTGGCAAGTAAAAACAAGTGCACACAATATATATTGAGCTTCAATTTCATAAATCATCATTTATTAAATCATTTTTGTTCTTCAATATGTATACCCACTCTTAAAGAGAGTTTCATTGTTGTAATTTTCATTTCTCATCAAATTATGACTGTATAAGTGTGAGAAACATTGGGGGTGAAGAGACTGGAGAGATAATTTCTTGTTGTAAAGGTTCATTGACACATTGAAGTCAATTGTAAACGTTTGAAGCTTTGGAAAGGCTCGGATAGTGAAATCCTCAAGCCCGGTGTGCTTGGAGGCGTGGACGTAGGCGGGCATTGTCGAATCACATAAAAATCCTTGAATTTGTTTTCTTTTCCCTTGCTCATTTATTATTGTGCTTTCAGTGAATTTATTGTTTTCGAATTTATTAAGGCATTAGATTGGATTGTTATGTAGTTTGTTTAGCTTAGCTTAATTTTTAAAATCCCAATTCACCCCCTATTGGGTTGCCTAGTTAGTATTTCACACCAATAGTGAGAACATGAACAATGCAAATATTAATAACAAGAGTGAAGGAATGGTGGTTGAGAGTGGCGTCGACAGAGTTGTGAACTAGTAGAATGCGAGTATAAGGCAGAGATATTGTCGCATCCGCTATACAAGCAGCTCCTCTTGGCACAAGTGGCTTGCTTGAGGATCGCCACACCGGTGGATCAGCTGCCGAGGATTGACGCTCAGCTTGCTCAATCACAACAAGTTGTCTCTAAGTACTCCGCTTTGGGTGCCGGTCAAGGCTTGGTTACGGATGACAAAGAGCTCGATCAGTTCGTGGTGTGTATTATGTATTCTAATTTCATAAAGTTATTATTGATTTTAAATTTAATTTCTTTTCCATTTTGTTTGCTTGCTGATTGCTTTCTTATCTTATTAAAATCTTGAATTTTAAAATCGTAGAGGAATTTATTGTGGTTACTATTGACTAATTCGAGGCATTATACATAAAAAAAATGCTTATACACATCATAGAACATTTCCGTTTATTGCACGTTGATTTGTTCTATTCTCAATTAATGAAGGATATTATTATAATTTCATAGAGAACCCAAACAGCTCCCTAATGCTTGGACACGTCCAGGGATGCTATATGCATACATTCCATCTAAGTGTAGCAAGGCCAAACCTCAGGGGGGTATCCAAAAATTATCCTTTTTAGAAATGAATTAGTCGTGCCAAATTCATACCATTAAAGGTTGTTAGATTGTTATATTCTCATAGTACCAAATTAATTGTTAAAAACTTTTAAAAATGATTTTAGTCAAGTCTCGAAAAATTGAAGAATTAATTTTGTTATTGAAAATTTGACTTCAAATAATTTATTTTTAAGATAAAAAGTATACTTTTAGTGCAACATATCGAAAGATCAAAAGTAAGTATAAACAAAATTAAGTTCAAGAAAAAGAAATCTAATCAAGTTAAAGAGATAGAAAAGCATAGCAATTG
Source organism: Citrus glauca (assembly GCA_029633175.1). NCBI lineage: Eukaryota > Viridiplantae > Streptophyta > Magnoliopsida > Sapindales > Rutaceae > Citrus > Citrus glauca. The sequence goes on along the minus strand of JAQOOD010000002.1, from coordinate 21,818,750 downwards.
GCTGCATTCTTATATGGTATTATTGTTTAAGTTATAGCAAATTAAGGAAATTATTTTAAAAGTAAAGAAAAAGTGAAAATAAATCTATAAAATTATTTTAAACATAAATCATTTAAATTAATTAAAATGGGGACAAGTGATCCAAAAGAATTAGAATTTTCTATTTTTTTAGTTAAAATTATCATGATATACTTGAATTTAGACACTTTTTATTTGAAATAGAATTTTATTTTTAAATTATAAATTTTTCAGAGCAAAATGAGAAATGATAAATGAACAAATGTTTGTGTAAATGTCAAAAGCTCAAGTGTGGATAATCAAACTAATGGTTAAAATGATCTCTTAAAATAATGAATAACAATTATTTTAATATTTTCTCTTTGAAATACAAACAAAGTATTTTTGCCAACCTCAAAACTTTGATATAACATATTAATTTTCATGGTTCATGGAATAATCGTATAATAAATATATAATTTATTTGATCACAACCATTAATGTTTGAGTATAACAATTGCATGCAAAGCTGTTAAAAATAAATTTTGGATGAAGTCAAATAAATTAATTATTTGAAAAGAAATAGAATGGAAAATTTTTTAAATGAATTGATAAAAAAATTATTTTTCCAGAAGCTTGTAAAAAATTCTTATAAACAAATGGATGAAAATTTTGATGTGGTTAATTTTTTAGTGCACTAGATAAATTAATATGGCGTGATAATTTCATTTACAATTGCAATCATTCTCACTTGTTATTTATTTATTTATTTACCATTGAAGTTATGAAAAATTAAAGTAATTAGTTTGAAAAGTAAAAAGAAAGATGAAAATAAATGCATAAATTTATTTTAAATATAACTAAATACTATAAATTAAAATGTTTAAATGAGAATAAATTGTATAAAGATTAAAAGCTTACGTATAAATACAATCAAGTTCAAAAGAACTCATGAAGTAACGAAGAGAAAAAAAAAGGACCTAGATTAAGGACTCAAAATGTTGAAAATGATAAAAGGTTGCAATAAAAGAATTTCAGTATTATATAGTAAATTGATATTTATTAAAATAATAGGGGGTTAAATATAATTGGCCTTATTGATATTTTTGTCATTTTAAAAAAAATATTATTAGTTGAAAAAAAAGACCTGGAACATGCACCTATAATGTTGGAATATAATGAAAATAATAGGAATATAAAACCATTATAAAGTGTAAAAGATTAGAAACAACTTAACCTAAAAATAGAAATAATAATAATAGAAAATAGGAATTTATGAAGTAAACTTGAATCATTACCTAAAATATTGGAATACACTTAAAAGATTAGGAATATGTAACCAAAATTTTTTTGAAATGAAGTGGGAATTAATTAACAAAGTAGGAATATAAAAAATGAACTTAAAATATCTACTCAAAATATTAGAATTCAATACAAAGGTGGGAATATAGAACTAAAAAATGACGAGAAAATGAGTGGACGAGCAGAATCTAAAATTTGGAATAACTTGATAAAATTTTGATAAATTCCAATGAAAAGTAGAGATCTGAAAATGAACTTAAAACATTTACGTAAATGTTGGAATTTAATAAAAAGAGTATGGATATAGTACAGTGGAAAAAAGAGTTGAATAACTTAACCCAATAATTGGAACAACTTATAAAGAATGTGATGAATTGCAATGAGAAGTAGAGATCTTAAAAATGAACTTGAATTATTAACCCAAAATATTGGAATTTAGTAAATAAAGATATGAATATATAACCAAAAAGTGGTGGTAATAGTAATTGAAGATCTTAACCCAAAAGTTGTAAGTATCTACCAATAATATGATAAATTCCAATAGTGAATAAGGATCTTAAAAATAAACTTGAAACATCCATATGAAATATTAAAATTTAATTAAAAAAGTAGGAATAAAGAACCAAAAAGTGGTGGAAAAAAGAGTTAAAAAGCTTGATCTAAAATTAAAAAAAAACTTATCAACAATCTCATAAAGTCGAACCGTAAGTAGGAATTTAAAAAATAATCTTGAAACATCCATGCAATGTTGAAATTTAATTAAAAGAGTAGGAATATAGAACCAATAAATGGTAGGAAAAAGAGTGGAAATGCTCAACCTAGAAGTTGAAATGACTGGACAAAAATTTGATAAATTCTAATGAAAAGTAGAGAACCAAAAAATAAAGTTGAGACATTCACCTAAATATTGGAATTCAATAAAAAGAGTAAGAATATAAAACTAAAAAAGGGTGGGAACAACAATTGAAGAGCTTAACCTAAAAATTGTAAGTACATACCGATAATTTGATAAATTTCAATAATAAATAGGATCTAAAAAATGAACTTAAAATATCAGCATAAAATGTTAGAATTCAATTAAAAGAGTAGGAACAAAAAACAAAAAAGTGGTGAAAAAAAGAGTTGAAGAACTTAAACTAAAATTCAGAAAGAGTTACCAAGAATCTGATAAATCCAACAACAAGTGGGATAAAAAATAAACTTGAAACATTTATGAAAAATATTGGAACTAAATAAAAAAGAGTAGAAATATATAATCAAAAAATAGTGGAAACAAGAGTTAAATAGCATAACCTAAAAGTTTTAAGGACTTAACAAGAATATGATAAAGTTTAACAATAAGTCGAGATCTAAAAAATGAACCTGAAATATTCAAGAAAAATGTTAGAAGTCAATGAAAAGAGTTGGAATACATAACCAAAAAGTGATGGGAATAAGAGTGGAAGAAGTTAACCCATAAATTGAAATAATTTACCAAAAATTTAAACACAAAGTAGGGATCTAAAAAGTAAATTTAATATATTTACCAAAATATTGGAATTCAATAATAAGAGTAGGAATATTGAACAAAAAAATGGTAGAAGAATAAGTTGGAACAACTTAGTAATAACTAGATAAAGTCTAATAGGATATAAAGATATGAAAAATAAAATTGAAATATCAACCTAGAAATTTGGAATTTAATGAAAAGAATGGAAATATAGAACCAATAATTGGTGGAAAAATAAGTTGAAACAACTTACCAAGAATTTGATAAATTCTAATGGAAAGTGGGGATCTAAAAATTGAACTCGGAATATCCGAAGAAAATGTTGGAATTCAATAAAAATAGTAGGAATATAGAACTAAAAAGTGGTGAGAACAGGAGTAGAAGAAATTAACTAAAAAATTGAAATAATTTACCAAGAATTTAATAAATTCAAATGGGAAGTAGGGATCTAAAAACTAGACTTGATATATTTACCCAAAATGTTGGAATTCAATAAAAATAGTAGAAACATAGAACTAAAAAGCGGTAGAAAAATAAATTGAAACAATTTACCAAAAACTAAATAAAATGAAACAGATTGTAGAGATATAAAAATAAACTTGAAATATCCACCTAAAAAGCTGGAAGTTATGAAATAAGTAGAAATATAGAACCAAAAATTAGTGGAAAAATGAATTGGAACAACGTACGAAGATTTTGATAAATCATCAAAAGAATAGGAATTTGAAAAGTAAACTTGAAACACGTATTATAAATATTAGAATGTGACAAAATAAGTAGGAACATAACTATTTTGTGACATATTTATAGTTTTTTTATTTTTTGTATTATTTGTAAATTTAAAATTATCACAAGTTTTTTCCTCATTTAATTACAATTTTATCTTTTTTTTTTAATTTTTTAATATTTTTTTTCACATTAAAAACAAATAAAAATGTAATTTTTATTATATTAACCGGTTAAAAACCGGTTGTACTGGTTGCATACCAACATTGTATGAGACACAACGCTGCATGGTAGGTTGACTCAATTAGTTCACTTACTATTGTTTCTTGCTTTAGCAGCTAAAAAGGGTGCTTATAATTTGCACACGCTGGTGAATGGGGTGCTCAACACGAAGATTTTGCCTTAAGCTCAATTTGCTTGTATAGTCTTTTAGTCTAGCACTGACATATTATTTACGAGAATTTACATTTAAAATATCTTTTCTTTCAAGGCTTTTAACTTAAAAGAAAAAAGAGGGCACTTTCATAATTTTAATCTTTTTTTTTACTATTTTCACAGGTTTTCCTTTATATTTATTAATGTGTATTCACTGGCGACAGTGAATATACATGTATGGCTTCAAAATAACGTGTCAAAACAGCATTATCATAGATTTTTATGTCATTACGAGAGAAATTATAAGATGATAAATTTCCTTTGCCAAAAAACAAAGCATTTTCACCTATCTCAAAAAATGCCCAGATCCTGCGCTTTGCTGGCAAATCAAACATCTAAGCCCACGATTTTTTATTGTTATTCTAGTGGTTGTCATTAGCCAACAACATCTAGTATTAATCAACCACCCCTGTGCTTCACACGCGTCACACCGACTATTTTTGTCCACCAAATTTGTTATTTTTAATTGTATATTTATTTATGAGTGGTTGGGGTCATTGCGTGGTTCGGTTGGAAACACAAGTGAATACGTTACGTGGTGCAATGGTGAGTTGAAATGCGGACCCTTTCTGTTTTCTGTTGAAACCAAACATGACATGTTCACTTGCGAGTTGCGATGGCGTCAATTGTTATAATCGAGTTAGCCGTATGATTGGTAAAACATCAATAAGAGAAGAAAGCCGAGGTACCATTTCTTTGCAAAAAACTTAAAAGAGGAAAAAATAGTTTGACGAATTCAATAGATAATACAATCTAACAAGAAAATGGGTGTTGATATGGATCAAAACTGTGCAATTTTTGTGAATTTAAATAGCATAAAAGATATCTCCAACTATTGATTATTCAAGTATTTAAACCTCTCTTCATGTATACAACAAAGTTATCTTTTAGCCTCTTTCATTAATAGTCAAAATTATAATGGAAAACTAATTTTTGCTACAAGCATAATTTGGCTAGGCTAGGAGTCCCTTTATATAACAAAACTTTGTAATTAGAAACTTTTAAATTCCTTCTAATTAAAAAAATTAATAAATAAAACTTTCTACTCCCTTTCATTAAAGAAGTTATGAATCTAATTACTTTTAACACTTTTGTTATTAAAAAATAATTAAGTTTCACCACCATCTAAAAGATGAGCGAGCGAGTGATTAATGTAAGTTTATATTTTTTCAAAAGTGTAATAATTTATTTATATATCATATCAGCTATAATTAAAATAAATCTAACAATTTTTTGTTTCTGGTGCGGGGTTGAAATTTATCTATAATAATGCTTGAATTTCAAGGTATGCACGCAGCATAAAATGATTGCACTAAGCCTTGAAGTGAAAAAAAAAAATGTGCTTCATGAGGTCAAATAACCAAATAAATATTCCAAGGTTGGAAAAGGTTAAATATCTTTTAGTCAAAGCCATAAAGCCAATAGAAATGACACACATACACACAAAACAACGGTAGAAAAGAAAGCAATGTACAACAAATCATAGCCGACAAATGCACATGACAATGAAAGAGAATTCCACCACTGACTTAGATTCAATCTTGATTAGTTCTTCGTTATATTATTATTATTATTATTATTTAGCAATGTTAAGGCATTAGCCCACATGAGCTGCGGCAAGCTCATATGCAAGCTGCATGACGACATTTGCATGTGAAAGTAAACAATAACACACATGCCCAAGGGGGCAATACCAACTCATGACCAAGCAAGATGAGCAAATTGGTGCCAGTGCAAGACTGAAAAAAATTGGGTGACTTCTTTATACCACCACGTTAGAAACTCCAGGGGAAGAACAAGTTGATTTTGTGACGGCAACTGTTGTGGTCCTTGATAGAGCTGGTTAGGTTGACCTGAGTTTTGCTTCAATTGTGGGCCTAAAAAGTCCTAAGTACCTTTCAAGCAAATCGACAACATCTATGTTCATAAAAATCTTCTAAGTTCTTTGTTGGATAATAAATTTTAGATAACTAGGAAAATTAATATTTTAACGTCTAACACATGAACACCATAGTATTTGAAACCTTAGTTGGATTTCAATTGTTTGGATCCCTACTCCCTAGTAACACTCATTTATCAATGAGATAAAAAAGTCGTTCACCAAAATATGAGAAAAGAAAAATTATCAATCATCCGCCTTAAGTTATCATGGTATAAAAAATTCTACAAAAAATTAATGTTAAAATTTTCACTTTAAGTTTGTAATTTGTATTAATTGTCCACCAAAAAGTTAATTTATTTTCATAATTGATGATGAGTAATTGGTAGTGTCATTAGGACGCACTAGATTTAAAATCTTATTAACGATATAAACAATTAGTACATAGCGAGTAAGGATCGATCCAAAGAAAACTATGCCAATTGTGTTTATTATCTACTCCGAAACAAAGACTTAAAGTACTAATGACGACGACAATGATGATAAAATATAAATTAATTTAACTAAAGAAAATGCCAACTATAAATAAAGGAGGTTTTATGAAATTTTAACTAAATTGCAAGAAATAAAGAAACTAAAATTACAAAAATAATAGTTTAATAAAAATTTTAATTAAAGGAGAAAGAAATAATAATGATTAAAACTTTGGTCAAAGGACGATTCGCCACCACCAAGCATGCACATAATCAATATATCAATTCTATCATCAATTTCTATTAAAACTATTAACCGTAGATAACAATAAACTCCGTTAATCTTAATTTTTCCTTAATATGTTAGGCAGAACAAGTTCTTCACCTAACCTCTAATTATTAAATAATTTAAAACAAGCTCTTTAAATTTAAGATAATAGAAGCATTAAGTAGAGAAAGATATTAGGTTGATTTAGGCAATAAACACACAAGCTCGAATTATTTAATTTAGGTTATATTCTCCAATTGAAATCACTTATTCCAATTTGTTACTAATGATTAAAATATCAAGACAATTACAGATCAAAAATTTTAATCTAACAATAGAATTTACTCAAATCCTATCTAATTTGTCACTCAAATAAGATAAGAATAAAATCATAAACATTAATTATAAAAGAATATAACAATTTCAATTAAATACATTGAATGATACAAATTGATTTTTTCTCACATGACATGTTTAGGGTTTTGAATTCACTCTCAACCAAATAGAAAATTTAGCCTAACATAATTGAGTTGGAAATAAAAGAGTTGATAAAATCAATTATGGAGATTAATCCAAAAGGCTGACTCTGCTTTCGTCTATATTCGACAGTGCTGCTCCAATTTAATACCTTTGGTTTCTCACTTATTTTTCTCTTCATATGGCTGCCTCCCACTCTCCGGTGTGTGCCGCTTTTTTTTTTTTTTTTCCTATTGTGTGTGGCTGCTCCAAATGCCAATAACCACGCCTTTATACAATGATTTCAAAAACCAGCCCAAGCAAGGCAAGATTTTTGCAGCGATCTTTTAAATTGGTCATGTAAATATTGCATGCAACTTATAAAGTCATGCACAGTAAATAAATTTCTATTTTTTGCATGCTTGTCCCCAAAGTCTTCATTAATTCCACATGATTGCCATAAGGTTCTGCATGTGTATGAATTAATTTATTGGCTGCAGTTTGATAGGCTTGAATTCCACATGCATGTATGCTAAATTGATTCTAGTGCTCCACGTATGCATGCATGATGGATAATTAAATTGCATCTTCCTTGACTTGTTTTAATTAAATTTCTTTACTCCCCCCTTCTAATTCTTTCAAGCAAATTTCTTCCTGAATATTCTATTTAATTCCTCTTTAATCCCAAAATATATCTAAAATAAAAAATACAAAAATCAAGATAAATTAACACAATAAAATATAATTTAATGAAATTAACTAAAATAATTAGAATATTTAAGACTAAAACAAGAAAAAGATTGAGAAATCAAGTAGTAAAATATTGAGAAAATATGCACTTATCAGATTCCCCCACACTTAATCTTTACTCATCCTCGAGCAAACCTAAAAAAAAAAGCACAAATAGAAAACTTAAACTAGTCCACTTTCATAGAAGTCACGCAAATGTAACAAGCCTTTAAACCCCTAGGCAGTTCTAGTGGATGAGTTATAGTCTCGTGAGGGCTTCATGGATGATATCCAAAAGCATAATTTTTTTTTAAAATTTGAATAGCATAAAAAGAACCAAAAAAAACTTGAAATAAACCATAAAACTAACCTAAAAGATTGCATAAGTTATATAGCTCAAAGAAAATTTCAAATTTGTCTAAGTTCTAACTTTAATTCAATAGTCAATCTCATCTTTATTTTTATTCTTATAATTTGTGTGTGAATAAATTTAATCAAAATCCATTCCCCAAATCTTTAATACCAACAACCTTTGCCTTGAACCAAAACAAGAGTAGGACAAACTAATCTTATAATCTTGATCTCCAATTTTTTTCTCTCATAGGCATTTAAGTGCATTTTCTTTTGATTTTTCTTTTTTCCACATGCACTTGATTGATTTTTTAAAATAAATATCCATAGTCAAAAGCCTTCACTTTACCCCTTAAGGTAGATTTCCTCTCATGGTAGATTATCCTTTACAAATTGGTGGTACACAAGAATAACTTCACTCTTAAGGGTTATAGGTAGCTATTTATGACTATATTGCTTGTGTATATTACATTATATTGTGTAGATAAAAATCAAGACAAACACTTATCTACTTGATCTAAAATTCTCAACTTAGATTGTATTAATCCTAAATTTTAAGTCAAAATTATGAAAGAATTGATAGTAGTGCTTATGATGTTTTAAAGAAGCTCAATTAAGAGGAAATCGACATAAGAATTAAGTATAAAATAAGACAATATTCAACTATTTTTTAGAACCATATTCATTGTCAATCAAGTTCTTATCATTGGCTTATATTTAAGGCAAACAATTTTTTTTTGTTTATTGTTTTTCTATTTAGAAAAAGCCAAAGCAAGAAAAACTAAGTTTGAAATCCTCCCTCTCATAGGTAATTCTTACATTATCCTCAATGTAAGCTTAATTTCACAGGCTGCTCAAATCTCCTGCAAACGGAGGCTAATTTTGTGCACGCGATTGCACTTAGTAAAAAGTCCACCTAAATGAGGAATATGCTTAGAAGCGGAATGCGCTTAGAAGTGGGATGCGCTTAGCACTAAAAGGTGGGATGCGTTTAAAATTCGGATGTACTTAGAAATGAGTCGCCAACACAAGTAGCCAGCCGTGGTGCGCTTAGCGATCATCCAAGCCTGGCCCGAATTCTAGACTTCTCTACAATTGTAAATATCATAGAGTTTTCTAGAATTGAGCATTTAAGTTTAAGAGATGTGCAAGTTGCTAGGAAACTTTAAGAACCTAGTACCCACGCCACACACACAAACACTCCAGCACACACACAAGCTCTCTAATTCTTATACAAAACTCTCTTGTAATTTTCTCTTTGTGTGTAGTAACATTATATTTTGGCCATATCACTCTCTTCTCTCTAGCATTTCCGTAAAGCATTCTTGCTTGGCTAGTTGAGAAGTTTGAAAAGGAGCGCTTAGTGACTTGTGTGCTAGAAGTCATCTAAGTGCCGCACAAGTTTGTTGCACAAAACTCTCATCCCATTAAGAAGTGGTATCAAAGCTAAGGTTTGCACCCGCGCAAGCTAGCTCAATGAGCAATGGGGCCAACCTTCCTAGAACAACACAAGAGGGCGTAGTTGGTGTGTAGTCACTTGAACCAACTTATGGCCGCGAGGAGGGACGCACACAAGCTAAGTCCTGCGGCAAGTCCAAGGCCGCTTCTATGGATGCCTTGGAGCCTTGCACTGCCACACTTGAAATTTCGATATCCATTGTCCAAGACACCCTCGATACTTTATAGGTAAAGGTTGACGATCTTGAGGGCGAGTATAGTGAGTTTACGGTAGCCATTAAGACCCTCATGCAAGACCAATTCGACTCTCTCCGAAGGGAGTTTCGAGCATTCTATGATGAGTTGCTGAAATTGCGTAGCTTCGTATAAAGCGAGCTACAAACAATCCATACGGAGGTTGATGAGGTCCGCTTGGATTGGGCTTGGCACAAGCACACACTCTCCGCTAGCCCGACTTTGACAACTCGAGTGATGCGCGTAGGATCGACGTGCCAAAGCCCAACACCTACAAAAGTGCATGCAATGACACCGTCGTCGATAACTTCATATTTGGGCTAGAGCAATACTTCAATGCAATGGCTATTCATGATAAGGCATCGAAGTTAGGCATCGTGCCTACATTCCTTCGAGGTGCAACATAACTATGGTGGCAGCGAAAGAATGGTGAGATGGGCAAGGGGATATCCGCCATCAACACATGGACTGAGTTCCAACACAAACTCCCTTTTTTCTGTCCAAAAAGGGTTAACCGTTTATTAAGTAAACGACAATTCGTTTTCTTCAACTTATGATTTTGCACAGCTTTTTTATTTTTTGGCCAAAAATTAATCCATTCCAAGATCTTTCATGAATTCACACTATTCAAACAACCAATTCAAATAAGTAATCACATCATTTTAAAACAAAATAGACTTGATATCACATAAAATATTCATCATTCCAAGTTCATGCTTTATTTTAGTAAATTGTTCTTCGCTAAGGGGTTTAGTGAAAATATCAGCAAGTTATTTTTCAGTTGAAATAAAATTTAATGAAATATCCTATTTTTTAACATGATCCCTTAAGAAATAATGTCTAATCTTTATATGCTTGGTTCTTGAATGTTGGATAGGGTTTTTTGATAAGTTTATGGCACTAGTTTTGTCACACATGATAGGTATTTTATCAAGGTAAATGCCATAGTCTCTAAGAGTTTGTTTCATCCATATGGCTTAAGCATAACAACTTCTGACTGTAACATACTTAACCTCGATAGTTGATAGTGCAACCAAATTTTGTTACTTGCTAAACCAAGAGACTAGAAAGTGACATGTTCCATTAGTACTTTTCCTATCAACCTTTTATCTCGCATAGTTAGCATCTGAATAACATGTTAAGCCTATATGTGATCCCTTAGGATACCAAAGGCCAAGATCTATGGTTCCACTCGCATAGTCAGCATCTGAATAACATGTTAAGCCTATATGTGATTCCTTAGGATACCAAGTACCGAAAAATCATTTTCACTACAAGAAAATGAGATTATTTAAGACATGATTGAAATCTTGCACATAGGCATACACTAAACATAATATCAGGTCTCCTAGCAATCAAGTGGAATAAGGATCCAATCATACCTTGATATGTTTGGACATTAACTTCCTTACCTTTTTCATCTTTGTCAAGCTTGGTTGTTTAGCTCATTGAAGTACTTTTTATCTTTCCATCTTCAGGTTTGAACCTCTTGAGTAAATCTTTCAGATATTTAGCTTGATTGATGAAAATTCGTTCTTCAATTTGTTTTATTTGAAGTTAATAAAGTACTTCAATTCTCCGAGCTCATCGGGCTTGAGGATTTCACTAAGCAAGTCTCCAAGGCTTCAATAACACTTACAATTGACTTTCAAGGTGTCAATAGACCTTTACAATAAGAGATTATCCCTAAATTCTTAACCCAAGTGTATCCCAACACTTACAATCACTCAAAAATAAAGATTACAATTAAATTTTCTCTCAAACAATGTATATGGTTACAAACGAAAGCTCAATGTGTGAATGAATAAAACAAAAACAAGTTTAAAGCTCAATAAGAATTGTATACACAGTATCAAGCTCAATGATAACTCCTGGATCACTTTTTATTTGAATTTGATTGAGTCATTTTATAGTTGGAGCTAAAAACTAGTCGTTGTTGACTTTTTGCACACAGGCCGATCACCGTTAGCATTTATCAAATTGCCATTTTGACTTAAGCAAGTGACCGTTGTGCTATAATTTCAAATTATCAGATCAGTATTTTCTAAATGTCGGTCTGCTGTCAGTGTCATCAAACTAATTTTTAATTCTGTTCGATGTCAGTTAACCATTATCTCCTAAACGTTTAGCCATTTGCTACAGTGAAATTATTATAGTTTTACCTCAAAACTTTCTATAATTATACTATGGCCCAAATCTTTACTTTACAAATAAGTCCACTTCCAGAGTTTTGAAACAATACTAGTTGATTTCAAAGTTCTCAAAACTTTTTCAATTAGACTATGAACTTGAAAAACAACCAATTTCATGAAATCATTTTTCCTTTAAATATAAAACTTTTATATTATCAAAATAGTGATTTATTTACAATGTATCTAAAATAATTCGAGCTTTTAAAAACTTAATCATTCTTAATCTTATTTGTTATCATCAAAATCATCATTATAGACGCATTCATGTTAACACTAATGATGGAGAATTCAAAGGTGAAGGCCATCCTTGAGTGGGAACCTTCAACCAAGGAACCCGAAGTCTGATCATTCCTCGGATTGCTGAATTATTGCCATCACTTCATCAAGGGATACTCAGTGAGCACGACACCCTTGACTGACTTGTTGAGGAAGAATCGAACATGGCATTGATTTGAAGAATGCCAATGTCCATTGAAGGAGTTAAAGAAGGCTACCTCCGAAGAACCCGTCCTCATTCTTTTGGACCACACAAAGCCATTTGAAGTAAAAAAGAATGTAAGAAGGCCACCTAATAGCATTCAAGAGTCGGAAGCTCAATAACACGGAATGCCACTACACTGTGCAAGAGAAAAAAATGGCTACAATCATTCATTACCTACGAGTGTGGCGACATTACTTGCTTGGCTCACACTTTGTGATTTTAACGGACAACATAGCCACAAGCTACTCCCAAACACAAAAGAAGTTGAGCCCCAAGCAAGTAATGTGGCAAGAGTTCCTTGTGAAGTTCAACTACTAGCTCGAGTATAAACCCAGAAAAGCCAACTTCATTGCCAACACTTAGCTTGAGCCAACTGAAGTTTGACCTTGTTGTACACATCAAGGAAGATGTCCAACAAGACCCGCTAGCAAAAGTCTTATTGGGGAAAGTACCCGAGGGTAAGACAAGGCAATTTTGGTAAGAGGAAGGCATCTTCCTCACCAAAGGAGACTGACTCTTCGTGCCTGGGTGGGGAAATCTGCGGAAAGAAGTCATTAAAGAGTGCCACGATTCCAAGTGGGCTAGCCACCCCAAAGTAAAGCACACGACCACACTGGTCCAAGCCTTGTACTTTTGGCCACATATGAGAGACAACATTGAGGCTTAAGTGTGGATATGTTTTGTATGCCAATTAGACAAGGCGAATCATCAACTTCCGATAAGATTGTTGGAGCCCCTGCCAATAACATCAAGGCCACGGAAGAGTGTCACCATGGACTTCATTTCAACCTTACCCAAGTTTGAAGGGTGCAGAAGTATAATGGTTGTGGTCGACTACTATAGCAAGTATGCAACATTTATCACCACAACAACCGATTGCAAAGCGGTTTCATTGGGCGCTTTTTGGCGAAACCCTTCAAGTTGTTAGAACCTCAAGTTCTCGATGAGCTTATACCTACAAATCGATGGCCAAACTAAGCACATCAACAGCCTCGTCGAAATGTATTTGAGGCTTTATGTAAGCACTCATCAGCGAGATTGGGCGAAATTGCTCGATGTTGGTCAATTCTCTTACAACCTTCAACAAAGTGAGGCTACAAGCAAGAGTCTGTTTGAGATCATCATGAGATTTCAACCTATGATGCCTAATGCCACTTATGGAAAAAAGCCCAGTGGCTCATTAGCTCGCCTGTGAATGGCATAAGGAAGTGGACATAACATGAGCCTTTCTTAACAAAGCCGCACGAAGAATAAAGAAATAGGCTGATTCTAGGAGACATCATATTGAATACAGGGAAGGCAAGATAAGTCATGGTTAAGCTCCCACCCCAATAGTTCAGGACTTTGCGAAAAGTTCACAAGGGGTTAGTGAGGCAATATGAGGGGTATTTTGAAGTAGTACAATGTGTCGGCAATGTCTTAAGACAATCCTCAACCGCCGTTGTCACATACATATCCTCGCCGATCAACTCATTTGAAGAAGGGGTATACCAGCCAAGAGTGAAGCAACGTGGGAACGTGAAGAGGACCTATAGCAAGCATAAGACCGCGATGAGGACACCGTGAGCATAAGTAAGGGAGGATTGTCATGGGTTGCTCAAATCTCTCGTTAACGGGGTTAATTTTCGACGCTTGGTTGCGCTTAATAAAAGTCCGCCTAGATGAGGAATGCACTTAGAAGTGGGGTGCGCTTAACACTAAAGGCGGGATGCGCTTAAAAGTATGATGCACTTAGAAATGGGCCGCCAACATAAGTAGCCAGCCGTGGTGCGCTTAGCGTTCATCCAAGCTTGGCTTGAATTCTAGACTTCTCTATAATTGTAAATATCATAGAGTTTTCTAGAATTGAGGATTTAAGTCCAAGAGATATTTGTGCAAGTTGTTGGGAAACTTCAAGAACCTAGCACCCAAGCCTATAAATAGGGGTGAGCCCCCTCATTTGCTCAATAACCACACCACACACACAAACAGTCCAACACACACACAAGCTCTCTAGTTCTTATAAAAAGCTCTCTTGTAATTTACTCTTTATGTGTAATAACATTATATTTTGGCTATATTGCACTCTTCTCTCTAGTATTTCCGCAAAGCATTCTTGTTTGGCTAGTTGAGAAGTTCGAAAAGGCTTACTTAGTGATTTGTGTCCTAGAAGTTGTTGAAGGTCCACACGAGTTTACTACGGAAAACTCTCATCCCGTGAATTAAGCTAACAAAATAAAGAATTAAACATGGGGAAATTAGATGAAAGACATAAACAGAAAACTAAATAAAAATATAATGGATAAAGTAAATGAGAATGAGAGAGAGAAAGATTAAATATGTTATGGCATGCTCTCAAAATCTACTCTCCAGCCATTGTGTTACCTCCCAATAAGCGCTTGGTTTTTTGTCCTTAGCCTGACCTGGTTCTCATTTTTTACTCATCAACGTATGTAAGTTCGTAGAGTGGACCTCTTTTATAATAAGTGTCTGAAAGTTTCATAGTAAGGCTTCATTCAACCTATGACCATATATCATGAACTCTTTATTTGTTTTTAAGCTCCTAATCTCAACTACACCATGACAAAAAAGTTAGTAACAACAAAAGGCCCAACCTATTAAGAATATAGCTTACTTGGAAACAACTTAAGGCGAGAATGGAATAGCAAAACCTTTTGTCCAACTTCAGGGCTCTTCCTTAAAATCTGCTTATCTTGAAAAGGCTTTGTCTTTTCCTTGTAAATCCGCGAATTCTCATAGGCATCATTCCAAATTTTCTCTAATTCTTACAATTGGAGCTTCCCGTGTTAGCTGACAACATCCAACGCCATGTTACATTGTTTTACAGTCCACCATACTTTTTTGTTCCAGTTCCAACAAAAGATAACAAGGCTTACCATATACCATCCAATAAGGTAAGGGTGTTCGGGGATTGGATTTTGCGGATGAGACATTAATTTATATTTGATCCATGATTTTGTGGATTGTAAATTTTCAATCCAATCCAATCCACAAATTGGTGAATTCAATCCAAATCCAATCCATATGTCTGCAGATCATAAGCGGATTCAACCCAATCCATATCCAATCGACCATTTTATGGATTAACTTTTTTTAATTATGTTCATTCTACGAACTAATTAAATAAAAAAACCTAATAAAAAAATAATTTTACTACCAATTAAATTCAAAATTTAATAGATTTAAATAAATTAAGTGTTTAAATAAACTTAGACTAATACATTCAAAAGTCTCAAACGCTACTATAAAAATGACTTTTACTGACACTTAGTTTTCTAACACTTTGTAAAAAGTGTCAGTAATTATGTACATTTCACCTTTTTCTACTTTTAACAAATGGGTGTCATAAATTATTGATACTAGTATGTCAGTAAATTAAACATCAGAAATCACTGACATTAAAGTATCATAGATTAAAAAAGAATGTTAGAATTTGTAAATGTTTCAACTCAAATCTAATACTTTTAAAATTTAAAATGCTTTTTTTTGGTCCACAAACCACTAAGACATAAATATTATATTAAAAATTAAAAAAATCCCATCCCATCAATCTCTTTTCCCCTTTCATCATAATCAAAACTTACAAAATCCCTAAATCCACCATGCCATCGACATACCGAAAACCTCTCTGCCACTGGCATCACTCCTTTCGACTAGCCATTGTCGTCATCTCCAATGCACGAAGATCTAGTCTTTATTGCTGCCGCCATCTCTCGACATCTCCTAAGCACCAAAGTTGCAAATCCACTTCCGTGACTTAGGAGTTTGTGTCATCACCAATAGCTTATCTGCTCTTCTTCACGATAATGCCCCCTCCTGTCCTCTAATTGCCTTCCATAATCTTATGTTTTTTTGCTTTTTGTTTTTTGCGTCATAGATTTTATCTTTGTTCTTAAAATATACTAACCTTACCTTAAAAAATGATACATTATCTTTGCTATTTTCTATTTTTGTGTGCTTTGACTGTAATGGATTTCCAACTGTTTTTATTCACGAAATTTTTGTTATTGTAATTTTTAAGTTGATAGTTTATCTAGGGAATAAATGGTGTGATTATAGAATTTGTGATATGATTTAGGTTTTAGATTATTTTGAGTTTTGTGGGCATATTTTAATTGGAAATTTTTAAGATTTAAGAAATGAAAAAAAAACAGTTCATAATTTTCTAGCTAGTGCCAGAAAGAAGAGCATATTCCTTTGCTAAGTTCTTGCTTTTGTGCAAAGAGCAAACATTATTGGTATGTGAAAATTGCTAATTTACATTGTAATGGATTGTAGCACACACTAGATAGATGTCATTTTGGTCAAATTTGGACTAGGTTACACTCTCTCAATTTTTATTTTAGACCCTCAAATTATGATACATGAAATTTATAAGACAGTACTAGAAAAAATTGAGGTTATACCAAATATGCTTAAAGGGGATACCAGTGGGTATGTTGTACGCGGCGTTGTTCTACCAAATCGATGCAGAACTGAATCTGCCATTGGGACCAGAGCTGGCTTAGAACAGATCACTATCCCACACGTTTTGGTTTCCAGCTGATATACACTCATCCACCAAATACCAAATCTGAAATTCATTTAAAACAATTTTTCATGATACCGCCCTAAAACACGGCACTCAGGGCCTTCAAAAAAGGGTGAACGTTGTGAGAAAACAATTTTGTTGGATAAAAATCAGCTTTGGAGGATAAAACAAGACCTTTCTGATGCACAGGATCCTCAATCGTGAGGTAAGCGCAGAGCATACTCAGTTTAGAAATTTGGAGGTGAGAGTATAATTTGTAACTCAAATAATTTCTTTGAGTCCTAGAAGAGAGAAAGAGGTTTAGGGAAACATAATGTCGAAACTTAAGCTTTTTATTTTTTTTAAATTGGCTCCCTTACAACTGAGACCAAAGGTGCTTTATATAGGGGATCATTGAGAACAGGACCTCTCGAATGATCATATCACATAGCACACCTTTTTTGAAAGCAAAGTAAGCCAATCAAGACTTTTTCAAAAGGCAAGCATACTTACAAGGACTTTAACAAAAGCAAAGCACACGTACAAGGACTTTAATAAAAGTAAAGCACACTCACAAGGACTTTATCAAAAGTAAAGCACACGTACAAGGACTTTAACAAAAGACAAACTGGAGACATAGGGGTTATTGCATCAAAAGGAGTGTGAGAGCGACAAAGTGTCATTATGGAGTGGATGGATAATGCGATGGTGACACATCTCTTGTTTTTTTCTCATATTGTCGCTTGTGTTGACGCATTTGTCTCTTGTCGAGATATGACTCAGCTTGCTGGTACTTGTCTTCAACAGCTTTAGACATGTGTCGTGAGGTATCATGGGGAGTATCAGTATGGAGAAGGGGCTGAAAGTCTTCCCATGGGTCCTGGGCATCTTGGAATAAGACATTCGTGTAGTCAGGACGTTGTTCCATAACAAGGATTTCTTGAAGACTTAAACTTGAACCTGGAGTACAACCTTGTGTTTTTGGGATGATTTCAAGGGTGTGTGATAGTCCAACGGAGGAGTGGTGAATATTTGTCGCAGGTGAAGGAACATTGTTAAGTTCCATGAGATAGGCTTTGAGGGCGAAAGTGACTGTTGTATCATGGATGAAGGTATAAAGATGAGAGTAAGTTTTTCATTCATATGCCATGTCTTGTGTCCAGTAATCCCGTGTTTTTGGATGTTGAAAATAAGGCCTGTGGACGATGAAAGATGTAGTCCACGTGTTAGCTTCTTGTTCTGGCATTTTGTCTAAACCGTGAAAGGTAGACAAATGTTGGAGTTCCTGGCGTCAGCAAGTGAGGGGAGAATACCATTCCAAAAGAGTCCATAGAAGGTCTGGGGAGAACTCTGGAGTGGTAAGATATGTCAGGACTGGCTTGATGGGAAAAACTAGCTTTGTAGCATACAAGGTGGTAAGGCACCATATGTACCAAAGCTCATCTTCGGAGATTGCTAGAGAGGACAGACTGAGGCCTGTGAGAAACAAGTGCTCCATGCAAAGATTAGGAAAGCAGTCAGGTTTTTTTGGACTGAACATTAAAGAAAAACTGGTAGAGAAATTTGCAAAATTTTGCAATTGGTAAGCCGACTAGAAAAAGATGTTCATGGGGAAATTTCTTTGGTTAAGAGCTTTAAAGGGAAGTTGGCAATTCATGGCTATAACTGGAATGGTTTGAATTAAGGAGATGAGTGCGGGTTTATTTATTGTTGGACGGGTGAGGAAGTCTAGAATGAGGTTTTGGTGGCCTTTTATGTGTTGAATAGTGAAATCATATTTAGCAAACTAGGTTTTGAGGCTGAGTAATTGCTTGTCAGGTAGCAATTTGTTCTTGAAGTCAAAGATTTAGGGAAAAGAAGAATTATCCATGTTGATAAGGAATTTGTGGCTGATGAGATGGAATTCAAACTTTTTAATTCCATACTTGACTGCTAAAATTTCTTTGTAGATCACATGGTAGTTCTTTTCAGAGTCTTTGAACTGTCCGCTTGCATGTGCACAGAATGACGCACGCCATTGATGTCTTCTAGAAGAATGGCATTGCAATAATCATCGCTGGCATCAGTCTGGAGGATGCGTTGTCTATTTGTGGGAATTCGGAGTGGAGGAGGTGATTGGGCTATCACCTTTAGCTGCTTGACAGCTTATGTCTGAGCAAGGCCCTAAGGAGGGCACTGTTTCTTGAGCATGCGAGACACTTGGCTGGTATGAATTGCAACTTTGGGGATAAAATCACAGACATAGTTGATAATCCCAAGGAATTGTTGTATATGCTTTCTGTTGAGATGTGTGTCTGGGAACTTTAGTAATTCAAGTGCAATATGGGGACCAGGCTGATATTGCCCGTCCTTAATCACCATGCCAAGAAAGTTAATAGATTCCTTTCCTATGCTGTTTTTCTTTTCGGAAAGCATGATGCCATGTGCCTGTACAATGTGAAAGAAATCCAAAAGGAGCTTCTGGTGGCTCTCATGCTCAGAGGAAAACAACAAAATATCATTAATGTAGACCAATGCATGATGGAGAATAGGACTAAAAGATTTTTGTCATGACTTTTTGAAATGAAAAGGGAGCGACTTTGAGACTAAAAGGCATGATTGTCCATCGGTAATGAGCATTAGGGATGCAGAAGGCAGTTTTGTGACGATCAACTGGTGAAATACCAAGTTGCCAAAAACCAGCTTTCAGATCGAACTTAGAGAAGATACGAGCCCCTTGGAGATGGACAAACAGGGTCTTGATTTTTGGAAGGGGAAACTTATTATCTTTAAGAAAAAAAATTGAGTAGCTGGTAATCAATCACTAATCACTTTTTTCCACGAACTAATTCAAATCGTTTTTCAACATAAAAGGCTTGGCAAGTCCAATCTGAATCAGTGGACTCAATAAGACCTTGTTGAAGTAATTGAGAACATTCTTGTTTAGCAAGCAAGAGGTTGAAAGGAGACATACCTGGGTGTGAAGCTTTTGTGGGGTTGATGTCTTCGTTAAGTTTGAAAGGAAAGTGAATGAAAAATTGTTCATTTTTCCAAAGATGTGAAGGATGATGAAACTGGGAATGATTTTCTGGACAGAACTCTAAAAACTTTTGTGAGATTTGACTATATGGAGATGATGTGTCAGAAAGTGTATACAGACGTAGGGTATCTGTATAAGGCATGAGCATCTGTTTGTAGCAAACTCCAGAACTAGTGAGGAATAGGTTTTTAACCAGATGAAGAATATCAAAACCTATGACCAAATCTTTATCAGGGAGTTTAGAAGCTACAATCTTTTTCCAAATGATGCAATTCGAAAAGAATTGAGTACCAATGGGTTTTTTTTGGTAATCAAGGCTGTTTCGAGGGTTTCACCATTAACTGCTTTGAAAAGCTTGGAAGGAGGTTCCTAACAGTTTGATGGAAGAACAGAAGGATCAATCATACCGGCATCTGCACCAGTGTCAATAAACCCAATAACGGGAATAGGTTTATGAAATTTAGAAGGAAGAATGGACATCTTGAGAGAAGGTCGAAGAATAATGGAAACATGATTAACAATCTGAACTGTAGAGATGACCGAAATATATTCAGAATTACAAGATTCGGCAATAAGAAAGGCAGTTTGGTCATCTTGTGTTGACTGTTCTGAAAAATTGGATTCGACATCCTCATTCTCAGATAACAGGGAAGAATGTTCAAGATGTTGGATAAGACGAACAGCTTTTGCCGATTTGTGTGGACATTGTCGGGGCAAAGTGACTGCGTTTCTTACAAACGAAACAACCGTTGGATTTTTTCTTTCGATACTGGGAAACATCTTTCTTTCTGAAATACCGAAAAGGTTTTTTCGAGGAGATTTTTTGTGGAAGTGTTTCTGAAAATGTTTTATACACTTCTTTTCATCTTTACACTCTATCTTGAGATGAGGTTTTCGACAAGCTTCAGAGAAGGGTTTTTTTTTTATCTTCTATGAGATCTTTGAAGAATTCTTTCTGTTCACAGATCTTATCAAGAGATAACATGGCCATTTGAAAAATCTTTCCCAAAGAGATATTAGGGATGCTCATATTTGTGGTTGTGAGTTTTCTCTGAAGATCGGGTTATAACTCAGGAGGAAGAGAGGCAATGAAGACATGTTTAAGAGATGGTTCATTGAACCCATTTAGCTTGTAGAAGAGAATACTCATTCTTTTGTAATGAGCATCCAAAAGATGTCTTTTAAGAGAGCAGCATTTCATCTGATGGTATTCTTTTCTGTCTGCTTCAATGGAAGCGGTTTTTTCACCAATGAATTGCTCATGAATGATATGAGGGTTGTATCGATTGGAGATTCCATGAATTGGAGTTGTCTATATTCTCCTAAGTTTTCTAGTTAGTCTCGTAAGGAGCATTAGGCTTGGGTACCTTGGAGATCAATCCAAGCAGCAAATTCTTGAAGTCGAGAAGCCCATTTGTGAGAGGGAATGTCATCAAATGTAAACCAAGATGCTGAAGATGGTTTTGTTAAGTGTTCATGAACTGGTGGTGGTACTGGGTATGTTTGAGAAGTTTGGTCAGAAGGATTGTCATCAACAATAGGTGTTTGAGTAGAGGTACTTGGATCTACAGTTTCAGTGGCCATTAATATATCGGTAATGTTAGCATATTCAGGCTCAGAGTCAGTGGAGGCGTTTGATGAGTCATAAGAGTAGGAAGAAGATGAATTATGTGTTTTAGGCTCAGAAGAGTCAGAGGAATCTGAAGGTTGAGGTTGGACAGTATGATAATTATACTAGTCCATTGGGCTTTTATCTTTTTTAAGTGGCTCAGGATGGTTTTGTGGTGGTTCTTCTGGAGGGATTGTGGATGTAGAGGAAGAGGACGTGACCTTTGGACGTAGTTCGGAGATTTTGACTTTAGATTGTGGTTTTTTGGGTGAAGATGGTTAGGGAGTTGGTTGAAGATGAGAGAAACCAAAGAACTGATTATAAACAGATTGTTGAGGTCGGGATGGTGTGTAGAAAGGTGCAAAGGTGTCAAAGATTGGAAGAGATACTGGTGTAGGTTGTGGTTGAGTAAAAAGAGAAGGTCGAATCTTTTCACCATCAATCCTGGATAATTTAGCTTTGAGTTTCCTGATCTCGGCTTCTTTTTTATTAAACTCTGGACCCCAGATATGATTCTTAATCATTCGTCTAAGATCGATGTCTAGTTCAGAAATCTAATCTTGGAATGGATATACATCTGATCTAAACGGCTGCTGATGGAATGAACTTTAGTTTCAGTCTAGGAGACTTGAGTGGCAACACGGTCAATTTTCTTACCGAGTTGTTGAAGAGAATGATTTTGAGCATTTGCATTTTTGGTTTGCCAATTCAAAACAGCTTCATATTATTTTGGTTCTTCAGGTTGCCCATAGGCTATAATTGGAGATTGAACAAAAGGTTTTGAGGTAACACGGGTTTGTGGGTCTGTCTGTTTTTCAATGGGAGGAAAGGATTCCTTGTAGGAATGACTTGAAAACATAAGGCATAACCTGATTGGGTGAACATGAGGCTTTGGATCCGGTGGAGGTTGTGAAAGGAAGGATTTACAAGATGGTAGAGGATAAGAAGATTTTTTCTTCTTCTTTTTCTTTCGCCGCATGACTTCTAAGTCTTTATCAACATTCGTATCATCCAAACAAGGACAATCAGGATTGCACATATGGGCTTCAGGAACATCCCATAGAAAATGACCATTAATTTTATCAGGATATACTAGATACCCTTCTAATGAAAAACCATGAATAGGAAGTTTCTTTTCTTGACTAGTTTGAACTATTGTGATCATAGCAGTATAAGAAAGCTGTGGACTGTCTGGAATGGGCGTAGTGTCAGGGATTTGACCATTTGGGCGTCTGTCAAATGTAGCTTATGTGGTTTGGACTGGTTTAGAATTTTAGTGAAAATGCTCATAGTTAGTTAGCCATTCAAGAGGCATGAGTTTGAGTAGATCTTGTTTCTGAATTTGTTTGGGGATTTGGATGATGGTTGGAATTGTGTCTGCATCCGCCAATATCATCAAAGCATCAGAAGTTGTGTATGGTGTAGGAAGATCTAGTACATGATTTTGTAATCGATACACTATTTGGGGTAAAAGGTTAATAAGACACTGCCAGCATTAAGGGTTGTCAGAACAATTCCTATAACAGCGTGTTGGTACTCCTTGAACCTGGTAAGCCTTTTCGACCATGAAGAGTGAGAATTAATCGTACACCACCAAGATGGAGGTGTGTGTATCCTTCTCGTTTCTAATTGGCGGCAAGATCTGAAGGTATTTCTATAGTGACATATTGTTCACTCTGTGAGGCTTGTAAAGCACACTGATCCAGTCTAGAAGACTGAATATATTCTTTTGGGAGTGGTCTTTTAGTAGAGATGAGAGTTCGAATACTTCTAGTGAAAGAAGGTTTCTATTTGTAGAGATTGTAAGGACTCATGAGGGGAAACTGGGACTCAGTGACTTGAGCAGATTCTGGAATATAAGAATATTCAACAAGATTCTCAATTTTGGAGGTTATGTGTTTAGAGCATGATTTGGGCAGAGAGAGAGTAGAAGAAAGAGAAATAGGAGATGAAGATGATGTAGAAGCTGAAGATGTGTTTGTTTCCATAGTCAGTGAATCCTCTTCTAGGAGATCAAATAAGATTATTCAAATTACTAATGATACCACCTCGGCGTTGGGTGTGGCTCTGATACTAGTGGGTATCAGAGCCACACCTGGTTTGCTAAATATGATTTCATTGTTCAACACATAAAAGGCCACCAAAACCTCATTCCAGACTTCCTCACCCGTCTAGCTATAAATAAATCCGTACTCATCTCATCGATTCAAACCATTCCAGTTACAACCATGAATTGCCAACTTCCGTTTAAAGCTCTTAACCGGAGAAATTTCCCCATGAACATCTCTTTCCAATCGGCTTACCAATTGCAAGGTTTTGCAATGAAGTTTCTCTACCGGTTTTTCTTTAATGTTCAGTCCAAAAAACCTGACCGCTTTCCTAATCTTTGCATGGAGCACCTGTTTCTCACAGGCCTCACTCTGTCCTCTCTAGCAATCTCCGAAGATGAGCTTTGGTACATGTGGTGCCTCACCACCTTGTATGCTACAAAGCTAGTTTTTCCCATCAAACCAGTCCTGACTCACCTTACCACTCCAGAGTTCTCCCTAGACCTTCTATGGACTCTTTTTGAATAGTATTCTCCCCTCACTTAGTGGCCCCAGTAACTTTAACATTTGTCTCCCTTTCACGGCTTAGACAAAATGCCAGAACAAGAAGCTAACATGTGGACTACAGCTTTCATCATCCATAAGCCTTATTTTCAACATTCAGAAACACGGGACTACTTGACACAGGACATGGCATATGAATGGAAAACTTACTCTCATCCTTATACCTTCATCCATGATACAACAATCACTTCCACCCTCAAAGCCTATCTCATGGAACTTAACAATGTTCCTCCACCTGCCACAAATATTCACCACACCTCCATTGGACCATCACACACTCTTGAAATTATCCCAAAAACACATGGCTGTACTCTAGGTTCAAGTTCAAGTCCTCAAGGAATCCTTGTTATGGAACAATGTTCTGACTACACGAATGTCTTATTCCAAGACGACCAGGACCCATGGGAAGACTTTCAGTCCCTTCTCCATACTAATACTTCCCATGATACCTCACGACACATGTCTGAAGCTGATGTAGACAAGTACCAGCAAGCTGAGGCATATCTCGACAAGAGACAAAGGCGTCGGCACAAGCAACAATATGAGAAAGAAACAGGAGACGTGTCACC
>JAQOOD010000002.1:20362620-20472245 GCA_029633175.1 Citrus glauca | reverse complement strand
AATGTAGCATTTGACATGTATTTAATAGTTAGTACTGTTAATTATTAACTCTAATTAACTCCGCATAAAGAGTTGGATAGAAAAATTGTATCCTAATGCAGCATTTGACATGCATTTAATAGTTAGTACTGTTAATTATTAACTCATAATTAAATTACTGTAAGGAGCGTGATTTCCATTCTATATATTTTAATAATTACAGTGGAAAATGATACTGGACCAGCCTGATTGTTTTCGGAGTTTAGAATCGATTCTGAGTGGAAATAGAGAATGAATTGAACCTGTTCTCTTCGATTTTTTTTCTTTTTCCCTCAATATGGACTGGATGATCAATGTTGTGCATAAATGAACTTTTTGGATCTCATTTGGTTGGAAGCTAAGTAGAGGTTTTCTCATTTTGTTGGTGTCTTTATATATCTTTCAGAAACTTATTCAGTTTAGATGGTTTGTTAGACTACATTGATCTGGTACATTATTAATATCCAATTAAGGAATGAAAGTTAACAATCTGTGTAACTTATGTGCTTAATTTTGAAAAACGGATTCAAAAATTCACTTTTCTTCTCGGTGTAACAGTTTAGCCTTTTTTTACTTTTGAGAAACCCTCAATTTCCAATGTTGCAGCCAAAATGCAGTGCATCTTGAGGAAAAGGAGAAAAGGGAGAAGGAGATGCGGAATCAGATTATCGACGAAGCTGAAGAATACAAACGTGCTTTTTATGAGAAAAGAAAGCTCAATGTTGAAACTAACAAGGCACAAAACAGAGAAAGAGAGAAGGTAGAATGTTTAATAAATGTTTGTCCATGCTCTATGTTCAAGTCTCACCTGCCCTTTTGAGGCATTGTTGCTTTTGTGTTTTTTTGTAGCTTTATATGGCCAACAAAGAAAAGTTCCACAAAGAAGTTGACAAACATTACTGGAAAGCTATAGCGGAACTCATTCCTCGTGAGGTTGCTAATATCGAGAAGAAGAAAGGGAGAAAAGATCATGATAAGAAGCCCTCAATCGTGGTCATTCAGGGTCCAAAACCTGGGAAACCAACTGATCTTTCTAGAATGAGGCAAATGTATATGAAGCTCAAAAATAATCCACCATATCACATGATGCCTCCTCCACCCCCACCTGCCATACACGGCAAGGATGCAAAGGATGGAAAGGATGCAAAAGAAGAGAAAGATGAGAAGAATATGAAAACTAGTACACCATCTGCAGCGGGTAATACTCCTACTACAGCTGCTAAAGATGCAGCTGCCACAGAACGCTCACCATCAACGCCTGATAAAGATACAGCTGCAGCAGAAAACACTCCCCCAGCACCTGCTAAAGGTGCAGCTGCAGCAGCAAACACTCATGTTCCAAACCCACCCAAGGTGGAGACTCCTGCAGAGTCTGAGGGTGGGGGAGATGCCAAACCAGATCCACCAGCCACTGCATGATGACATTCAATATTTCATTATTTGAATGAATGCTTTTCTAACGTTAATAAGAGCAGCTATCTGCAGATGCTTTGGGATCTGCAACATGGGAAAGTTTTGATGTTTTTGCGGCTAAATTTTGTAGAAGTTTGCATATTAAGCATAATTTGTTCTGTACGCACATCCTTTTTTGAGCTGTGATCAGTTTGATCAAGGTCAAGAAAAATGCGAAAGAAAATTTGGTTTCTTTGAATCCTTCATAGTTTGTAACTTTGTATTTCTAAGGGAAAAAAATGTGTCATTTACTTGAAAATTAGTAAATGTCATGGGCAATTGATCTAATTGCGCGTAAAGAATGGGCAGAGAGTAGTTAAAAATTCTTATAAGAATGGAACTCACAGTTCTGGATATTGAAATTCTAGCCCATGGCTGTATTCTAGTTTGTTAATGATCCTCCGTTAAAATGTAATGGAAAGACAAAAGTTGAAGAGAAGTAGTAAGATAAACATTTTAGAGAATCACAAAATTAAATGTACTGGGGAGTCAAAAGATTGATTAATCAAATCGTGTGTAAGAGTTTATATCTGTTCACGTGAAACTCACTTTGATTTTACTCTAGTTGCTTGCTCTGGCAAAATTCTGTAGACAAAGTGCATTACAGATTTGGTATCACTTCAAATCACAGAGAGAGTATTCGGTTAGTGAAGGAATCACATTATATCCAAAATAGATTGAGAGTGGGCACAAGAAATGTGAAGTTCAGTCCCAATCAGCGAGGATTCAACGGGGATTCCTACCACGTGTGGTGGTCACAATTTTCTTGTCACCACCCATTACTCACCGCACCAGTTTTGCTGCTTGGTATTTGTGGGTGCTTGCCGATTTGGTATCACTTCACATGTGAGAAATAGTAATAAAGATAATGTTATGCTATATTTGTCTACAGAATTTGCCGATTTGATAAGCTCAGGGAAGTGGCAAAATTCCACCAGTCATGGAGGCCTAAAAACAATAGTCATAACTATTGTAATGAATTTTTTTGCATCAATAGCTCAAAAGGATTCCTGGTAGATTTTTTTCAAAATAAATAAATCTCTTATAATTTTTTTGGGCATAGAGTTTTCAGAGGTATCTATCTTGACAATTGTTCATTTGTAGTGGGATTTGCACCCCATCTTGTTTAGGAGAAGTGCAGCAACATTAATGCTTGTTTCAAGGGACATTTAAACATAACAGAAGGTAAAAAAGGCCAAGATGTTCCTACTCCAACATATCACAAGTAAATTGATCATAATTGTTTGACTATACTAACAGAAGACAAATAATAGTGGGCTATAATAATGCTTCAACTGAAGAAAGAATTAAAGTTCACAAGGCTCCACAAAGAGAAACTCAGCTTCTTGTCTCCAAACATAACACAAGCTCATTCAAGATTCAGTGGGCCAAATTCATTAAAAATCAACGGACCCACAAACATACATCCAACCGAAAAGCAACGTAACACTAATTTTATAGCTCTCTCTCCTTAGGAGATGGCTACATCTACGCAAGATCACACACTAAAAGGGTGCAAATTACGAAAAAGGAAAGCATTGGATGCTACCATGCTGTCCAATTTCTACTTTTCTTTTAAAATGAAATTATGGAAAAACCCAACAGTCAAACTGTGCTGCAAAGCTTACGTCTTTTTGACATAAATTATTTTCAGTGCTATCAGGAAAAGTTGTTTGTGCTTCTTCACCACCAAGATATTATTTTAGGGAGAGAAGTTGAGGCGAGAAGTGTAAGTTGCTTTTGGTGACCAATTGCTTGGAATGACAGCCCTGGCCGAGAGGGTTCTTCCTGTTGATAATGTTGTTAGTTTCACTGAGAATGGTCCTTTTAACGGTCCCCCAATAATACACCAATTTGCACCCCATACATGATTCATCTGCAGCCACTCACTTGAACTTGCCTGCCAAACAATATATATAAAAATTATCGTAAGTGTTCCTTTTAAAGAAAAAGAAAGCACATCTAGTTCTATAAAAGCACTCTTTAACTAATTTTACCATGCAATTGAACAGAAGAATAGACAGAGCAAAAGTGCTTCTGAGCACATTGCACATTGGCACCATTACAAGCAGCATAACCATAAAAAATAATACCATTAAACAATAATTCTTTCGTGAAGAATATGCAGGGGCAATGTCTTCTTCAAATTGTTGGTCAGTGGCACATGATTAAGAAGAGTGATGTCCGCAATGTTAGGAGCTGTCTTCTTAATTAATGGGTTTAAATATTTAATCTACCAAAAAAAATCGACCATACTTTTTTCTTTTTAATTTTTTGGATGCGCTACCAATTTAATTCCATGTGCTACATATTTAACGTTGCTGAAAGTTTTCTAAGCATTTTTTTTAAATAGTAACTTACGCCCTCAAACAACAACATACCACTAGTGGAGGGAGCCTGGTACTGTTGCTGTCCTTTTTATACAGTTCCTCCTTTGGAACTGAGAAAGTGGCAAGCATATACGTCTTTACACTTTACTGTCTTAAACGACATGGGGAAAATGCTTTTCTTTAGCCCAAAAAGTAAAAATTTAAAAGATAAACAAAATTTACCTCCCTTATGTGCATTGAGCCAACATCACCATCTCCATCTTCAAACTCCACCAAAAGGGAAAGCCAATAATCTGTTGAACCTTCATTCACATGGAACGCAATATTCTTCCCAGGATATTTACATGGGGCCCTAAAAGATTAGCCCAAAAAAATTAATAATTATAAAAATTAACGAACAAATAAACGAGCCTAAGGTGACAAAAGAGAGGAGTGGCGTTTAAAGTCAAAGAGAATACCGTCTATAGATGACAGGGAGCTCGCCTCGGTTACGGAGCTGGCCACTCTCACCAGCAATGGCCATGCGACCAAAGGCTGCACCACTGAGGTCAAAGTGGGTGCGACCGTTGGAGCAGTAGCCACCGGGGCACTCGTCCGTTACAATGATTGTGACGGCCCGCCTTGAGCAAATGCTCTTGTCAAGGCACCTAACTTTGTAGCATGCTCCACATCCCCCTCCGTTCTTGAACAGTACCGGGCTCACTGCACCCACTCGCGCCCTAAGTGGCTTCACGTCCACTAATGAACCGTACCCACATGCCCCTCCTGCAGATTATGATAACTACCCAAATTACACAAAATACTTGTCAATTAACTGAGTTGACACAGTCGGGTTCTGTGTCAAATCACAAATCAGCAAACAACTAAAAAAAAATTTATATAAATTTTTATTTTTTGATCCCTCAAATTGATAATGAATATGTTATGCGTCCCTCAAAATTGGTGTCATATATTATGACCTCGTCCGCGCCCACAACTGAACTTAAATTAGCTATAGCTTAAAACAGATCTTGACTCAAGAATAGTAGTTAGAGCCTAGAGTTACTAGTAATGAACAAAAGGGTACGTAGTGTAGGCCCTACCGTCGCTGCCGTCGCCGTCGGGGCTGCCGTACCAAGTGGCGGTAGCTGGAAGCCAATGTGGTTCCGACAGTTGGTGATTTAGCTGCGTTGGAACAACAACTGAACACTTGAACGCCAACAGAAGACAAAAGGTCAAGACTTGGCTGACGCTGTACTCCGGCTGGCACTGCATTGTGTATGTCTGACTGTAAAATTAAACAGCCGGCCTCACTTCCCCTGGGAAAAACAACGAAGAAAGCAAAAGAAAGCTTTGCCGACAGCTTCTTTGCATTTACTAGTGAAGACAGAAGCAATAGTGTGAAGGCTCCATGTCAGGTTCTATAAATAGCAACAACGGCCGCGACAAGAAAAAAAACGTTTCGTGGTAGTGCTTTCTTTCATTTCCTTTTTTCTTTTTTTTTTTTTGTTTTGGGGTGCGGGGTGACGATGTGAGGCCTTCGGTTTGGCCTTTCTTACGGAGTATGCCATTGTGGTTGTGGCCCACCGACGGTTAAGGCGTTAAATCCGCGTGGTCGTACGTTTTAGTATTGGTATCAAACTGGCGAGAGAAATTAAGGGATGTAGGGGTAGTTCGGGCATTTCCAAAAGGGACCGTTAAGATCGTTTGCTTCTTTAGCCATGTGAGGAAGTGGGAAAAGAGTCGTTAGACGGTGACAGAACAACGGATTAGATTTGTTGATCGGAAACGGACCCGTTTCCGTTAAGAAAAGATGCCTTAAATAAATATTTCTTCGAAACTGATTAGACATGGCTGGAAAAGTGTGAACATGTCTAGCCAATTTCGCTGACTTATTTTGGTTTTGGTTTATTTAACTAGATTTCATGTCAATTTTCGGTCGACGAATTGTCTCACTCGTATTTCCAAGGAGCAAAAATTTAAATTTAAATTTAAATGTCTTGACTGATTAAAGGAAAATTTAAAATTTCTCCTTTAAAATAAACCCTTTTGGAATTGTATAGAGGCCATTCTGCATCACCGGCAGATTTAGGTGGACGTAATGATGTATAAGGAACTGTACAGCTGTCATAGAAGATTGTTTTTTTTAATTCTTGTCTCATATTATGATTGAAAGTATTTGCTTAAAAACTGTATTAGATTGTATTAGAGTATTTGATAAATATTTAAGTTAAATTAATTTTATATTTGATAAATATTTAAGTTAAATTAATTTTGTCTCATATTTAATTAAAATTTTAATATTTTTATTATTTTTATTAAAAATATTATTTATATTTATATTTATTATACATTATCCACTTTTATTTATAACAACTATGACATAAAATCTGCATCACCTCAATACTAAGTAAGACCATTCAAATACTATGTCATCCAAATATCATTGCATGTGAAATTTATTGAGATATTATTTTGTTTCATTTATAAATTAAACTTTTACCGTTTGCATTGTCACTCTATGGTGAACCTTAGGGAAGAACTTCAATCTAAACTACATTGTCCAGAAAATAAAAAATTTAACCAATTAGAAATAGATAATTATAATCTAGAGGAACAAATCTTAAATGCAGATAAAATATTTAAAATAATGAAATATCAAATAATGATAGTATATGTATTTTTAGTGAACATAGTAAAGATAGTAGTAAATCAAAAACTAGCAATAGCTCAGTATTAGGTTCAAAATCAAATTTGAAATCAATGTTTTGAAACTTATACAGTAGTTTTTGATAAAAATTGTACAATCTATAATAAAAATTTGAACTAGGATATAGAGAAACGAATATAGATAAATTCTTTTGTAATAGATGTAAAGTTAAATAATAGGATAAACTTATCACTAAAGTTTTAGCTAATTAGCTGAAGGGGTTGTTAGATGATGTTATCTCTGGCAATCAAAGTGCTTTCATCTCCAACCGTCTTATTACTGATAATGTCATAGTGGGTTATGAATGCTTGCATAAATTACGATCATGTAAAAAGGGGAAGAATGGTTTGGTAGCATTGAAAATTGATGTTAGTAAGGTATACGATCGACTGGAGTGGGGATGTCTAGAGCAAGTAATGGTGCGGCTGGGTTTTTCTTCAAAATGGATTCAACTTATTATGAGTTGTGTGACAACCTCGAAGCTATCCTTCCTAATTAATGGTGAAGTTTGAGTTCATGTTTCTCCAAGTCGAGGAATTAGGTAAGGTTGTCCGCACAAGAAGAATTAACCTTAATTAGTCCAATACGTAGAGATTATCTTAGAGAACTAAATTATATAGACATATATATATATATATATATATATATATATATATAGAAATAAGAGTTATAGGAATTCTTAGCCAAGCAAGAAAAGGATTAGACATGAAAGTGCGCGCGCACACACAAACGCATATATATGATAGTAGATTTTATGACCATAAACAAGCACAAATAGCCAATATAAAAATAGATTTAAAAATAAAGTAGCAGTAGTAGGCTGTTATCTAATATAGCTATAGGTATAAATGAATTGTGTAGAAACATTAAAATAAGTGTACAAACCAAAGAATATAAAATGAATACAAAATATAAAACCTCAAAATTAAAATATTTTTCTTAAAAAATATATAATAAATATCATAAAACATTTGTATTTGAAAGTAAAAATATTGTCGAATGTTTTGAAAGTCAATATGTAGGAATGATAGTACATAAGAAATTAAAAGCAAGTGAATTAAATGGACTAGAATGTACATTGGCTAAATTTGAATAAGATAATATGTTAGAAGTGCCAAAAACTAGTTATACATATAGCGGCAGGCATAATCAAGTTACAAAGAGGTTTAGTAGTTATAGAAAAAAGAAGTAATCCAAAATTAGAAGAAAATGAAGAAGCAATAGAAATATATATGGCTATAATAGAAAATTTAAATATAGATAAACAAAACACTTTACTTAATAATAGAGATAAAATTATAGAATCAATGTTTTATAATCCTAAAAAATATTTAGATGAAGAATTATTTGAAGAGTTATGTAATAATAATGAATTGACAAATAATGATGTAGATAAAAACTTATAAAAATTTGGACTTTAAAAAAATTAGATATTGATGAAACTTATTATTTAGAATAAGGAATTGAAAATTTAGTCAAAGAAAAAGACATGAAGAGAGAAATTGGATGTGCCAATCTTAGAACCAATAATTAAACTATCAAACATAGAAAATTATTTAAATAAAAGAGGAGTCCCAGATAGTAAGGAAAAATACACAAAAGCAGAAAGAGCTTTTAGAGTTAAAACAAAAAAAATACATATTAATACTAAAATTAGAAGAATATAGACAAGATAAGTGGAAACAAATATTTAATTAATGGAAAAGAAATCTACTTAGACATTCAATGGAAGCCTCAATAGTAATAGTAGATCCAAATTATAAACTGATATGTTTATAAAGTACTTTAGGAACTAGAGAAAAATAAATATACTTAGGATGAAGAGATTGGATAAGAAAAATGGGATAGAAGAATTAGATAATTTTAATAAAAAACATTACAACAATTAATTTTATAAACTTCATGAGTAAATTAGTATTAGGAGTAGACGAAAAAGATGAGTAATTAAACAAATTAAAGCCATTAGGAATTTAGAATATTTAAAAATTTGTGATTTAAAATATTTTGATGAATATACTAATTATTTTTATAAATATTGGAGTGATATAGGAAGACCTTCTAATGAAGATTTATTACTAAAATTTGTAGATAAATCACCTAGACAAATAAGAGAAAGATTACATAATGTTGTGTAAATTTTATTGAACTCGCAAGCGCACGAATCTGTTGTAGTATAGATTAATTGTGCGAGTGTCGATCCCACGAGGAGGTGGATTTTAATTATTTATAGAATTAATTCTGTAAATGGGTGGTTGGATTGATGAAAATGATTTGGATTATGCAAAGACTTAAATTAAAATGGCGAGAATAAATTCTGAAATTGGAATTGAAATGGCAAGAATAAATTGAAGTGTAAATCTATTAAATGACATACTTGGGTATCTGGATCCGTATCAACATGCATCATGGGCTAAATATTCCATATTAATACCAATTTAAATCATGAGAGGGGAATCCACACCTCATGAACCACGCTCTAATAAATATGGTGCTAAGGGCTTATCGTGCCAAATAATAATAATCTTATAATAGGGTGCCAGTGAAACTAGGGCAGTACTAGACAAGATTAGTATTATTTGTCGACGAGAAGTCAAAACATCCACAAAAACTAGAGGGGAAGAGAAAATAAATTTATCAAATCAAGCCCATGACACATGTTGAGACTTCACCTTCAACCCAAGCTTGAAAGAAAATTAGCCACTCATAGTTGAACTAGGGGCAAAATGGGAATTTATAAAAATACGAAGAAAATACAAGATAGAGAGAGAATTACAGAAAATGAACCCTAAAAATGGATTCAGAGGTGCCAAAATAGGGGGAAGTCCCCCTTTTTATAGATACATCGAGTAAATCATGGCCATCGGATTAAAAACAGTTTGGACGCTCAGGATTTCGTCACGTCATCAGTCAACAATAAAGTCAACAGCCACTATTTGTACAGTAACGGATTCAGCCACTATATGTACAGTTACAGGTTCCCCTGTTTTGCATGTACCGTACGTACCGTTTTTGGTCCACTAATATGCTGCCACGTCACCATCAACAGTACATGAGAATTTTAGTCCAATAGGATCATGACACCTCATCGGTTAATGCCACGTCATCGATCCGTATATATGAACAATGTCATGAACAGTAACGTAGATGGTACCTGTACATGTGAATAGTACTGTATATGTGAACAGTAACGTAGACGGTACCCGTACATATGAATAGTACTGTATATGTGAACAGTGTCATTTTTCATTTTATGCTCCTCCTAAGGTTTTCGACTGTCCTGAGTTCAAAAATGATGTCCGTTTTGCCATTTGATTTCTTGTTTATTGTGAAATGACTATAATACCCTTAAAATACAAAAAATACTTAATTAAAATAAAACACACATAATTAAATTACAAGAAACTTAAATACATAAAAGTAAGGGTTGTTAGTAATACTTGATATGTAAAATAACGATTTTCTCCTTTATAAATATGCATTTTCTAACACTCAACACATAATAAGCTAATTAATTGGTTTAAAGCTAAAAGAACTGAATGAATTGATTATTATGCTACATTATTATAAGTAATTGAATATGTTAAAGGAAGAATTGGAGAATATTGTTATGAGGAAAAATATAGGCATTAAATAAAATTATAATTTAGAAAAATGTGTACAGACATGTCAAAAGTATTAACCTTAGGATGTAGTTATCCAAGTTAATCTAGCTATAATAAACATAAGAAGCAAAAGAAACAATATAGGCATTACTAGTTGTTGAGTGTTAGAAAATGCATATTTATAAAGGAGAAAATCATCATTTTACATTTAAAGTCTTACTAACAACCTTACTTTTATGTGTTTTAGCTTTTATAATTTAATTATGTGTGTTTTATTTTAATTAAGTATTTTATGTATTTTAGGGCCATCATCGTTATTTCATAATAAACGAGAGATCAAATGGTAAAACGGACATCATTTTCGAACTCAGGACGGTTGAAAACCTTAGGAGGAGCATAAAAGGAAAAATGACACTGTTCACATGTACGGTACTATTGATATATACGGTACTGTCTACGTTACTGTTAACGACACTGTTCACATAGACGGATCGATGACGTGGTATTGACCGATGATGTGGCATTGACTGATGAGGTGTCAAGATCTGTTGGACTAAAATTCTTATGCACTGTTAATTGATGACATGGCGGCATATTAATGGACAAAAAAATGCGCGTACGATACATGTAACACATGAGATTATTTTCAACCAAACTGTGTTACTGTGCAAACCGTGTCACTGTTTAAACTGCGTGGTCAAACCGTGTTACTATCCAAGCCGCATAGTCCAACCGCGTACTGTTGACTGATGACGTAGCGCAATCCTAAGCGTCCAAACTATTTTTAATCCGATGGCCATAATTTACTCGATGTATCTATAAAAAGGGGCCTCCCCCCCAATTGGGCACCTCTGAATTTATTTTTGGATTTTATTTTCTGTAATTCCTTCTCCATCTTGTATTTTCTATGTATTTTAATAAATTTCCATTTTGCCCCTAGTTCAATTATGAATAGCTAATTTTCTTTCAATCTTGGATTGAAAGTGAAGTCTCAACGTGTGTCATGGGCTTTATTTGGTAAATTTACTTTCTCTTCTCTTCTAGTTTTTGTGGATATTTTGACTTTTCGTTGACAAATAATAATAATCTTGTCTAGTACCGCCCTGGTTTCACCGGCTCCCTCGTATAAGATTATTATTATTTGGCATGATAAGCCCTTAGCACCATATTTATTAGAGCGTGATTCATGAGGTGTGGATTCCCTCCTCATGTTTAATTGGTATTAATAAAGAATATTTAGCCCATAATGCATGTTGATACGGATCCAGATACCCAAGTACGTCATTTCAATAGAATTATCTTCAATTTATTTTTGCCATTTCAATTCCAATTTTAGAATTTATTCTCACCATTTTAATTTTAATTTTAGCATATTCCAAATCATTTCCACCACAAATCCAATTACATATTTACAAAATTAATTCTACACATTAAAATCGACCTCCTCGTGGGATCGACACTCGTCACCATTAATCTATATTACAATAGATTAGTGCACTTGCGAGTTTAATAAAATTTGCATAACAAGTTTTTGGTGCCATTGCCGGGGAGGTAAGTAATTTTAATTCATAGAATTAATTTGCGTGAATATTTCCATTTAATTGTTTTCTTATATTTTTTAAAAAGAAAAAAAAGATGAATCTACATTTAAAGGTTAGTATTTTTTTCTTTTTCTCTTCTTTAAAATTCTATAATTTAATTTTCAATTTATTTTCTTTGTAATTTTTTTGTTTATCTTATTAATTTATTTTTGGTTAATTTATTTTCACGTATTTTTTTGTGTATTTTTATAGTAAGGTTGTAATAGCGCCATAAGATTAGTATTGTAATTTCTCCCTCTTTTTTATTTTTATTTGTTTTGTTCCCATCTTTATTCTTATTTTATTTGTTTTGCATGCATTGGTCGTAGGTCATTATTACCTAATCTTGAACCTATAGACTTCGAACTTGAGAAAACACTTTGTACACACAAAAAAGTTAAAAATAAAATGGATTTACAATCACCACAGGAGAGACCATTTAAGGATTACTTCGGTCCTTTAACTAATTTGAGCACATCGTGTATAAGGTATCCAAATGTAGTTGCTAGGAGCTTTGAACTAAAACCTAGTGTGCTAAATTGTCTCCCCACATTCTATGGTTTAGAAAATGAGGACCCATATAATCATTTGAATGATTTTCATGCTATTTGTCAAACATTTAAATATGAGAATTTTTCAGATGATGATGTAAAACTCAGATTATTCTTATTTTCTTTAAATGATAGAGCTCGTTCATGATTAAATACTTTGCCTGCTAATATCATTACATCATGGAAACAAATGGTTACAAAATTTTTAAATAAATATTTCCCATTGCATAAAACCAATGCTATTCGCAGGGAAATCTCGGAGTTTACCTCGAGAGATGAAGAGCAGTTTTTCGAAACATGGGAGTGATTCAATAGGCTACTCTTGAAGTGTCCACATTATGGGTACAAGAAATAGCACCAATGCCAATACTTTTTGGAGGGCTTATTACCGAATGTGCAAGAATGGCTAATAGCAACAAGTGGAGGAGAGCTAATGTCAAAAAGTGCATCAGAGATTTGAGAATTCTTCCAGCGACAAGCAGATAATTTCCAACAACGGAGTCAATCACTCAAGAATACTAAAAGAATTAAGGGAGTAAATGAGGTTCATATTGGCGAATCCAGATCAGGAATCAAAGAAGTGAAGGAGATGATTGAAGGTCTCGCTCGACAAATAGCATCGTTATCGACTGCTAAATCAATAGAGCCACATGACCATGACTCATACTCAGATCAAGCCAATGCCATAGATGTAATGAAAAAACTATCGAATTACAACCCATACTCCAACACATATAACCTTGGATGGAGAGACCACCCCAATTTTTCATGGTCTCAAGGATTCCAACAGAATGGACTAACAGCTCCAGCTTCGCCAATTCCTCAAAATCCTCAAGCATCTCAGCCATCATTCATACCATACAATTAGAACCAGAACCACTCTCAACCTAGACCATGGGAGGATGCATTCCAGAATTTCAGGAATATTACTAACTCCACGATTGAGCAACAGAACCGCACCATTGATGGACTACGAAATGAATTGAGAGCGGGCTTCAACTCACAAGCCTAATTAGTTTCAAGCCTTAAGAAGATGGTGGGACAACTTGCTTCTTCAGTTTGGACCTTGGCAATGACTGTTGAGAAAGGCAGTTTTCTAAGTCAACCAGTGCCTAACCCTAAAGGAGTGCATGATGCAAGTACCAGTTCACCACAGCAGCATGGAGAGGTCAAAGCCATCATGACCTTGCAAAAAGGAAAAGAATCCGATTGCTACTAGAAACTTTTACCAATGAGAGTTTCCCTTTCTTACATATGGGAGTGTAATGAAATGATAAAATAGTGGGAGGTACTATTTGATTTAAAGACCAAAATCAAATAGATTATAATAAAATGCTAATAATTTAATTTATATTTTCTGCAGAAATAATTAATGATGAATAATCTGCTAGCACGAATTCTAGAAAACTACCGTTTGACGGGACCCAATTACGTTGATTGGTTAAGAAATTTAAGAATTGTTCTTAATTATGAGAATATTAGCTATGTTCTTGATAACCTAAGCCAAATGAAATTCCTGAGGGAGAAAGTGAGGAAGAACGTGTCACTTATCAAAAGTGGCAAGATGATGACCTCAGTGCTAAAAGCTATATATTGGCATCGATGTCCAATGAACTACAAAGGCAACATGAAAATATGCCTAATGCAAGTTCCATGATACTTCATTTACAAGAGTTGTATGGTGAACAAAGCAAAACAATTAGATATAAGATATCTAAGAAACTGTTCAGAATGAGAATGACTGAAGGATCGGTCAATGAGCATGTACTCAAAATGATTGACTACATAGAGCAGCTGGAAACTCTTAATTTCTCAATGGATGGGGAATTAGCTATCGATCTTATCCTACAGTCCTTGCCAGACTCATTCTCTCAATTTGTCATGAATTTTAACATGAATAAAATTGAGTGCAGTCTTGCTGAACTGCTAAATATGCTCAATACTGCTGAAACTTCCATAAAGAAGTCAAAAGATGTTATGGCTATAGAAGGGCCCTCAACTAAAAAAGGGTAAAAAGAAAAAGTTTCAACCCAAGGCTAAAGGTGGGATTAAGAAGGGGAAAGCTAATAAGCCCAATGACAAGGGAAAATGTTTCCATTGCGGTAAGGATGTGCATTGGAAGAGGAATTGCAAAGCTTACCTCAACAGCTTGAAAGTCAAGCCTAAAGAGAATCTTTGTGAAGGTATACTCATTATTGAAACTAATATTTCAATTATTCAATCTACTTCTTGGGTTTTAGATTCTGCTGCAACCGCACATATTTGTATGTCAATGTAGGATCTGAAAGGAAGTAGAAGACTTAAACAAGGAGAAATGTCTCTTAGAGTGGGAAATGGAGCAATGGTTGCTGCCTCAGCTATAGGGACATTTTTCTTAAAAATGACATCCGGTCATGTAATAAGTTTGAATGATTGTTTATTTGCTCCTTCTGCTGTAAGGAACATAGTTTCAATTTCATGTTTATGCAAAGACAATTATGAATTTTATTTTAGAAATAAAATTTGTAACATTTATTATGAGAAGAAATATGTTGCACATGGTACTTTAGATAATGATCTTTATGTACTAAACATGAAAGAAAATAATGAGGATGTTGTGAATGTAAATACCATAACATATAAACGTGAAAGAGAAGAAATAAGCCCCAAATATAAGTGACATTTAAGGCTAGGTCATATTGGAGAAGATAGAGTCACAAAATTGGCTAAAGATGGACTAATAGGTCCATTTGGTTTAGAACCTTATCCAGCTTGTGAATCATGTCTTTAAGGAAAAGTGACCAGGGCACCCTTCATTGGACGAAGTACAAGGGCCACTGATTTACTTGAACTTATACATTCTAATGTATGTGGGCCATTTAATGAAATGTCAAGGGGTGAATATTACTACTTCATAACTTTTATCGATGATCACTCAAGGTATTGTTCAGTATACTTAATGAAGTATAAATCTGAAGCCTTTGAAAAGTTTAAAGAATACCGAAATGAAGTAGAGAAACAAACTGGAAAAGTTATTAAAACCCTACGATCAGATCGAGGTAGTGAATATCTCAGTGGAGAATTCCAGTTTTACCTTAAGGAAAATGGTATTGTTTCACAATGGACACCTCCAGGTACACCAGAGCTTAATGGAGTATTTGAGAGGAGAAATCACACACTGTTAGACATGGTGCCATCAATGGTGAGTTATACAGACTTACCAATTTCTCTTTGGGGATATACTCTCCTTACTGCAACATATGTACTAAACAGAGTACCTTCCAAGTCTGTACCTAAAATACTATATGAGATATAGTATGGTAAACAACCAAGCCTAAATCATCTTAGGATTTAGGGATGTCCTGCTTTTATTAAGAGACTCAAGAGAGAGAAACTTGAACCTAAAGCGGATAGTGGGAGGTTCATTGGATACCCAAAGGAAACTTTGGGTTATTACTTTTACATCCAATCTGACCAAAGGGTATTGGTCAGTAGAAATACCATATTTCTTGAAAAAGAGTTTATTCAAGAAGGTGGACAAGGAAGAAAATTAGAATTTATTGAGAATTCTAATGAGGATAAATCCAATGAGAAGCCTGTTCAAGTACAAACACAAGGAACACAACAGCTCCGTAGATCTAGCATGATAATTCACCCACCAAAAGGATATGGTTTTCTTCATCAGATGAATGATATATTTTTATTGGGTGATACGGATCATAAAGATGATCCTACTAGTTACGAAGAGGCAATATCAGATATTGACTCTAAGAAATGGCTTGAAACCATAGATTTAGATATGGACTCTATAAGAACCAACCAAGTTTAGACTCTACTGGATCCACCCGAAGGTATTATAACTATTGGATGCAAGTGGATCTTCAAGAGGAAGATAGGCTTAGATGGAAAGGTAGAGACCTATAAAGTAAAGTTTTTCATCAGTAGCCATGCTAAAGTCCATCAGAATCTTATTGGTTATAGCAGCATATTATGATTATGAGATTTGACAAATGGATGTCAAAACTGCATTTCTTAATGGGTATATTAAGTAAGATATGTATATGATACAACCTTGTGGTTTTGAATCTAAGACAAATTCTCATAAAGTATGCAAGCTAAGAAAGTCTATTTATGGGCTAAAACAAGCCTCTAGGAGTTGGAATATCCGATTCGATGATGCAATCAAATCATTTGTTTCATCAAGAATAAGGATTAACCATGTGTTTACAAAAGGGTCAGTGGGAGTGAAATAACTTTCCTTGTGCTATATGTAGATGACATATTGCTTATAGGAAATGACATTGGACAAATGTCTTCTGTCAAAATTTGGCTTTCTCAAAACTTCTCCATTAAAGACCTAGGAGATACAATGTATATCTTGGGAATCAGGATTTATAGAGATAGATCCAGAAGATTAATAGGTCTATGTCAAACTAAGTGCATAGAAAAGATATTAAAGAAATTTAATATGTGGGATTCCAAAAGGGGTTTTATACCCTTCAGACATGGAATTCATCTCTCTAAAAGCATGAGTCCTAAAACTTATAATAAGAGAGCGAATGAATAAGATTCCATATGCCTCTACAATTGGAAGTCTTATGTATGCTATGCTATGTACTAGATCGGATATAGCTCATGCAGTGAGTGTCACTAGCAGATACCAGAGTAATCCGGGTGACGAACATTGGACCGCAGTTAAGAATATCTTTAAGTACTTAAGAAAAACTAAATATTTGTTCTTAACATATGGAGAGGGTGAGCTAAAAATTAAAGGCTTCACAGATTCAGATTTCCAGTCAGATATAGATGACAAAATCTACATCAGGATTTTTATTCACTATCAATGGTGGAGTAGTAAGCTGGAAAAGTTCCAAGCAAGTAACTACTGCAGATTCTACCACTAAAGTGAAATATATAGCTGCATCAGAAACAGCAAAAGAAGCTGTTCGAATACGGAAGTTTATTAAAAAACTTGGAGTGTTTCCAACCATTGTGTTGCCAATATCATTAAATTGTGACAACAATGGAGCTATAGCACAAGCTAAGGAACCAAGGTCTCATCAAAAGTCCAAACACATTGAGAGAAGATATCACATTATTAGAGAAATCATTGGAATGAGTGATATCACTATGCAGAAAATAGCCTCCGCTGATAACACTACGAATCTTTTGACTAAAGCACTTACTCAACAGTAGTTAGATCGTCATCTTGAGAAGATGGGTATGAGATACCATAGCGATCAGCTTTAGTGCAAGTGGGATTTGACTAAAGCACTTACTCAACAGCAGTTAGATCGTCATCTTGAGAAGATGGGTATGAGATACCATAGCGATCAGCTTTAGTGCAAGTGGGAGATTGTTAGTAATATGCCCTAAAGGCCAATCGAATGGTAATTTGATTGTTTAGGAAATGATTGTATTTGAATAGCATTTTGATATTTATAAAATGACAAAGTTATCAATATTCATATATTAATTTAATGAATATAGTCCAAGAAGTAAAATAGTTAAGGAACACATTCTCAAGTATGTCAAGAATATGAAACGTGCATCCTTTGTACTATACTTCTAAAATAGTTCCTAGTGGTGGATTTATGATTGGACATTATAAATTCCTATAAACACTAGTATGTGTTATGACGCCTTATGGTATGTGATACTAAAATGGATAGTGAGTTTCATATCATTGGCATGAGATGTCAAGTCAAACACATAGGTACTTCGTCAAATGGAAGGGACTACCCGAGAGCGAAACAAGTTGGGAGCCCGCAAACAATTTGTGGCAGTTCCAAGACAAGATCAAAGCCTTCTAAAGCGAGTCGACGAGGACGTCTT
This sequence comes from Citrus glauca, assembly GCA_029633175.1. Taxonomy (NCBI): domain Eukaryota; kingdom Viridiplantae; phylum Streptophyta; class Magnoliopsida; order Sapindales; family Rutaceae; genus Citrus; species Citrus glauca. Next base: position 20,454,209 of record JAQOOD010000002.1, on the reverse strand, counting down.
AAGAATAGGTGGGGGAGAATGTCATGGCCCAAGCTTTCACATGGCCTGGCCCATGGAGAATTCTAGAGCCATGGAGACTTGTGTAAAGTATCTAGATATTTACTTTGTAATTAATGTGTAGTTATGATAACTCTAGAGACACTCTAGATGCATCTTTGTACTCTATAAATAGGAGAGGGCCTCAATTGGCCAAATCAATCACAAGCAATATACAATTCCAGCACACATAGCTTTGTAAGCATTTTATCGAGCAATATAAGTTCTTTCCTCCCATCCTTTGAGAGTTAGAGAGTGAATTCTTGTTCTGCTATTAGAATCCAGCAACAGATTTGAGTGTAAGGCTGACTTAGGAGATCTTGCAACACTAGAGGCACTTATTACGCTAGCATCTTGGGCCAATCTGCACATTCACCAGAAACCCATCAGTTTGTTAAATATCAATAATTTTTATGATGGCTTTATCGCATTTCTTAACCATGCAATAAGAAACTACTTTATTCCTTCCAGTGCGAAAAAAAACTTTTTATTTGTGCTCACACTGCTAATGAGCTACTTGATATGTTACAAGCTTATAAACCGGAGCCAGACCCCTGGAGCTTTGTGTTGGAGCGTTCAAATGATGACGGTAATAGTAGCAGCAGTAAGAAGTACAAATTAAATTTAACTCTCCGCCTGTAAATATTTTCTTTTGTGTTGCACCACCCAGGTGATGTCTTCTAAACTCTACTTCTTTCTTTTAAAACATTGAGGATAATGTTTCGTTCTAGTTGGGGGGAGGGAATAGCAGACAATTGTGGAATATAAGTTAAGTTTTTACTAATTTTTTGTTGTAGAAACTAACTATTGCTAACTTTTTGTGTTGAAGATGACTGAATATGGAGTATAGTGACTCTAGAAACGCATCTTCATTGTTTAAAAAAAAAATTCAGATTTCTTTTTTTGTAATTTCTCCTTTATAAATATTCATTTTCAAACAAAGTTTTTTTTTTTAGTCAAAGATGGTTGAATATAGAGTGTAGTGCCTCTAGAAATGCATTTTCTTTAAAAAAATATCATTTTCTAATTAGTTTTTCTGCATCATTTTCATATTTCTGCATGCATATTTCCCTTTCACGTTTAGAATAGGTTGGGGGTAGACTGTTGTTAAAAAAAAAAATTGTGATTTGTTTTAACATTGGATGACATGATGATTTCAAATTTTAGTATTTGTATTATCTTTAGTCTGAAGTAATGATACACCATGTTTGCTATTCTACGTGTTGATGTCGGAGACAAATATGAGTTGCTTGAAGGAATGAACATGTCATAATAAATACCAAGTGAGTTTTTGAGCCTATCATTTTTCTTGGAGAGTAACCCTTTTGCCCATTCTTTATACAGCTTAGCAGTTTATTATTATACACGATCTCTAGATTTCTTTTGAGTTAACCCTAAGAAAAAAAAGAGAAAAAAAAGGTGTGTTGCTACATTTGGAAGCCCATCTAATTAGTAGATATGGAAGATTATTTAGAGCCCTAAAAGATGATGGAAAGGCCATCTTTGATCCGTTTGAGCCTTTCTAGCCATGCCTTTTATTAAATATCCATAGTTAACCCTTTTGAGCCTTTAAAAAAAAAAACTTTTCTTTGTCAACTTATCATCTTAACCTACTCCGATTTGGAGTATTACCCAATATCTTACAAGATCCATCACCTATTTATGTTTGAGAAAAATGTAAATAAAAATTTTGTATAGTAAAGTTATGCCTAGTTAAAAAAAAATTTGTTGCTTCAAAAAACATATTGTTTAAAAAAGACAACAATACTAGGTGAAATCCACCTTATAACTTCCAAAAAAAAAATTCTCAGCATTTTTCTCAAACATATACTTTGTTTTTCCTATTTTCCTTCTTTGGTAACCATGTCCCTAGCCTACGTTACGTCCTAATAAAAGTCCTTCTTGATTTTAGGGAACTGTAGTCTGAAGTAGAAGCTAGTTATATGGGCTAAAAAGATGTAGTGATGCATTAAAAAAATTAAATAAATAAATTGGCTTGACTAGCATTTTTATTTGACTTGAGATCGTATTATTTCTAAGCTAAGGGCGTATTTCTTTTTGGTGAGAGCATGTGAGATCACTTCTTTATTATTTTCTCTTAATTACCATTCATTGGAGTGACTATTTTTTGAAATTAATTTCTTTGTGAGAATGTCACTACTCCCAGTGAGATTTTGAGGTTTGACATACCATTCTTGAAGGTAACTATGACAAAGTCTACTGAGTTGATTTATGTGGATGGTTGATGTAGGTGTAATGTTTCTTTAGACTTGAGATAATGCTTATACTTTCATTTGATGTTATCATTAATCTGATTGAATAAACAAGAGTGTTAAAAAAAATCATTTTTGAATTTTGTTTTCGCTTTATTTGCTAGGGACTAGCAATAAGCTGGTTGGGGGGTGTGTTGAGTGTTAGAAAATACATATTTATACAGGAGAAAATTGTTATTTTACATATCAAGTATTACTAACAACCCTTACTTTTATGCGTTTAAGTTTCTTGTACTTTAATTATGTGTATTTTATTTTAATTAAGTATTTTATGTATTTTAGGGGCATCATAGTCATTTCACAATAAACGAGAGATCAAATGGCAAAACGGACATCATTTTTGAACTCAGGACGGTCGAAAACATTAGGAAGAGCATAAAAGGAAACATGGCACTGTTCACATATACAATATTATTCACATGTACGAGTACTGTCTACATTACTGTTCATGGCACTGTTCACAAGTACGGATCAATGACATGGCATTGACCGATGACGTGGCATTGACCGATGAGGTGTCATGATCCTATCGGACTAAAATTCTTATCTACTGTTTATCGTGACGTGGCAGCATATTAGTGGACTAAAAACTGCGCGTACGGTACATGCAACACAGGGGATTAGTTATTGTGTAAATAGTGGTTGAACCGCGTTACTGTGCAAATAGTGGCTGTTGGCTGATGATGTGGCAAAATCCTGAGCGTCCAAACTGTTTTTAATCCGATGGCCATGATTTACTCGATGTATCTATAAAAAGGGGGTCTCCCCCCTAATTTGGTACCTCTAAATCCATTTTTGGGATCTATTTTCTGTAATTCTCTCTCTATCTTATATTTTCTACGTATTTTAATTAATTTCTATTTTGCCCCTAGTTCAACTATGAGTGGCTAATTTTCTTTCGAGCTTGAGTTGAAAGTGAAGTCTCAACATGTGTCATGGGCTTGATTTGGTAAATTTATTCTCTCTTCCCCTCTAGTTTTTGTGGATGTTTTGACTTCTCGTCGACAAATAATATTAATCTGGTCTAGTACTGCCCTGGTTTCACAGGCACCCTAGTATAAGATTATTATTATTTGGCATGATAAGCCCTTAGCACCATATTTATTAGAGCGTAGTTCATGAGGTGTGGATTCCCCCTTCATGATTTAATTGGTATTACTAAGGAATATTTAGCCCATGATGCATGTTGATACGGATCCAGATACCTAGGTAGGTCATCTCAATAGATTTATCTTCAATTTGTTCTTGCCATTTAAATTCCAATTTTAGAATTTATTCTGGCATTTCAATTCCAAGTTTAGGATAATCAAAATCATTTTCATCAATCCAACCACCCATTTACAGAATTAATTCTATAAATAATTAAAATCTACCTCCTCCTGGGATCGACACTCGTCACCATTGGTCTATACTACAACAGATTCGTGCGCTTGCGAGTTCAATAAAATTTGCACAACACATTTCACAAGAGAAGCCCACATTTAACCATTTGATGTGATCAAAATGGGGTTAATTAATTAATTCTGAAAATTAATTAATTTAGCTATTTATTTATTTAATTAAATAAATTTATTAAAGTGATGAGATCACTTTCAATAAATAATGGCTAAGTAGGTGGGTCTAGCTCATGATAATGTTTGGTGCCATTATTAGAGATAATGGTGGGTTTATTTGGTGAAATGATGAACATGAGCTAGCATTCATGTTTCTTCATTATCTCTCTCATTTCTTAATGAAATTTCGAGATTCCAAATCTTATGAACTCCTAGAACATTTCTGAGTGTGGACGGATTAGAGGCATCACAATTGGGGTGCTTAAAGGATCTCAGATCGTGACAAAACAGAAGTTGTCGTGCAGAGCTGTATTTTCTGGACAGTGTTTGTAGCTTGCTGTTTTCAGTTGTTTTCTCCTACTTCACGAAGTCGTTTTTGAAATGCAAGCGAGGTAATTAAACTTTAATCTTTCCTATTGATTTTAGTTTTTGAATGAAGTCGATCCGAGATTTCTAGAGCGTTCGCCATTTGTTTTAATTTTACTACGCAAAAGTTGCAATATTAGGAACTTCATGGACAAATGTTGTCCTTCATAAATGACCTTGTTTGCCAGTTTATAAGAAAATTGGATGGGAAGCCTATCCTCGACCCATAGAGGGCGTTCAAGCCTTTTCTGGACGTAAAACCAGAGGAAGATGTGAGCCACAGTCGCAACTACCTATAAATATCCTTTTACTTTACTGTTATTTTATTTCATTTCACTGTTGTTTTATTGTCTACATTATTGCCTTTAAGAATTTTATTACTATTTGTTTTCCTTTTTACTATTTTTCTTTTGACTATCGAGCCATGTGATTTACGCATTATTTGACACTGACATGCCACCTCATACACAGTTGTGATCCACTGTCACCAAGATTCTTAAATATGACTTTTTGATAAGCACTCACAAATTATTTTTGAGAAATATTCCAATGGCAGCAACTCTCAATAGACAATTGAAGAAAAATTATGTGCTTTCTGGATTTACCTATGACAAACATAAAGAGTTCGTCAATGCAGCCATAAATCTTGGTCAAAGTATAGCAGAGAGAAATTTACACTTGGTGTATGGAGGAGGTAACCGAGGGTTATCAAAATTGGTCTCAGAAGCTGCTTTGTTTAGAGGAAGCCAAGTGTTAGGCATCATCCCGAGAGTCCTAAAACCATTGGGCAGTTTGTCTGGCTCATCGACTAGAGAAGAGTTAGTCGTCTCAGGTATACAAGAAAGAATAACTGAAATGCTTAATCATGCTGATGCTTTTATTTTCCTTCCAGACGATCTTGTAACACTAGAGGCACTTATCACACTAGCATCTTAGGCCCATCTGCACATTCACCAGAAACCCATCGGTTTGTTAAATGTCAATAATTTTTATGATGGCTTTATCGCATTTCTTAACCATGCAATAAAAAATTATTTCATTCCTTCCAATGCGAAAAAGCTTATTATTTGTGCTCACACTGCTAATGAGCTACTTGATATGTTACAAGCTTATAAACCGGAGCCAGACCCCTGGAGCTTTGTGTTGGAGCGTTTAAATGATGACGCTAACAGTAGCCGCAGTAAAAAGTACAAATTAGATTTAACTCTCCGCTTGTAAATATTTTCTTCTTTGTTGCACTACCTAGGTGATATCTTCTAAACTCTACTTCTTTCCTTTAAAATATTGAGGATAATGTTTCGTTCTAGTTGGGGGGAGGGAATAGTTGACAATTGTGGAATCTTGGTTAAGTTTTTACTATTTTTTTGTTGTAGTAACTAACTGTTGCTAACTTTTGTGTTGACGATAGCTGAATATGGAGTGTAGTGACTCTAGAAACGCATCTTCATCGTTTAAAAAAATAAAAAAATTAAAAAATCAGATATTTTCCTTTTCTTTATTATGTTTTGATGTTTATTTTTCTTCTTATTTTTAATTTCTCCTTTATAAATATACATTTTCAAATTTTTTTGAGTCGAAGATGACTGAATATAGAGTGTAGTAACTCTAGAAACGCATCTTCTTAAGTTAAAAAAAATCATTTTCTATCATTTTCTAATTATTTTTTCTGCATCATTTTCACATTTCTGCATGTATATTTTCCTTTCATGTTTAAAATAGGTTGGGAGGTAGGTTGTTGTTAAAAAAAATTGTGATTTGTTTTAACATTGGATGACATGATGAATTTCAAATTTTAGTATTTGTATTATCTTTAGTCTGAAGTGATATTACACTATGTTTGATACTCTACATATTGATGTCGGAGACAAATATGAGTTGCTTGAAGGAATGAACAAGTCATAATAAATACCAAGTGAGTTTTTGAGCGTATCATTTTTCTTGGAGAGTAACCCTTTTGCCCATTCTTTATACAGCTTAACAGTTTATTATTATATACACGATCTCTAGATTTCTTTTGAGTTAACCCTAAAAATAAAAATAAAAAATAAAAAAAAAAATTGTGTGTTGCTACATTTGGAGGCCCAATCTAATTAGTAGATATGAAAGATTATTTAGAGCCCTAAAAGATGATAGAAATGTCATATTTGATCCGTTTGAGCCTTTCTAACCATCCCTTTTATCAAATATCCATAGTTAACCCTTTTGAGCCTTTAAAAAAAAAACTTTTCTTTGTCAACTTATCATCTTGCCTATCCGATTTGGAGTATTACCCAATATCTTACAAGATCCATCACCTATTTATGTTTGAGAAAAATATAAATAAACATTTTGTATAGTGACGTTATGCCTAGTTCAAAAAAAATTGTTGTTTCTTAAAAAAATGAAGAAAAAATTGTTGCTTAAAAAAACGAATTGTTGTTTCAAAGAAAAAAAAATAATAGGTGAAATCTACCTTGCAACTTCTAAAAAAAATTCTTCTGCATTTTTCTCAAACATACACTCTGTTTTTCCTATTTCCTTTCTTTGTTAGCCATGTCTCTGGCCTACGTTACATCCTAATAAAAGTCCTTCTTGATTTTAGGGAACTATAGTTTGAAGTAGAAGTTAGTTATATGAGCTAAAAAAGATGTAGTGATGCATTAAAAAAAAAATTGGGTTGACTAGCATTTTTATTTGACTTGAAATCGTATTATTTATAAGTTGAGGGCATATTTCTTTCATCTTGGTGGGAGCATGTGATATCATTTCTTAATTATTTTCTCTTAATTACCATTCATTGGAGTGACTATTTTTATTGGGTTTAATTTCTTTGTGAGAGTGTTACTACTTCCAGTGAGATTTTGGAGTTTGACATATCATTCTTGAAGGTAGCTACGACTAGAGATGGCAACTGGATCGCTCCATAATGGATATCCACAATATCCATCCAATTGGATAGGATAATATCCATCCAAAAATTTTTGGATCTTGAAATGGATATTTTAAAATTATATGTAGATGGATATGGATGGATATGGATAATAATTTTTATGCAATGGATATCCGTTTAACCCAACACAAATTTAAAAAAATTTAATTTTATAAAATTAAAAATATAAATATAATAAACAAATAATTGTAAAAATATTATATTAACTAGCAAAAAATTTAAATTACTCTTATATTAAAAACTAAAATTTTTTAAATTATCCTTTAATTTTTAACTTATTTAATATTATTAATAATTATTATTAATTTAATATATAAATAAACTTTCACCGGAAAATCGTCGGACCACCGCCGTACATTGCCAAAAGTTCGCCGAACCACCACTGGATCTTGCCGGAAGTTCGCCGGACCACCGCCGGAAGTTCGCCAGACCACCGCCGGACCTCGCCGAAAGTTTGCCGGATCACTGCCGGACCTCGCCGGAAGTTCGCCGGACATCACCGGAAGTTCATCGAACCACCATTTTATTTTATTATATATATTAATATAAATAATTTAATAACTAAATTTATTATTAAAATTAATTATTTTATTTTTATTATATAAAAATAAAATATCTATGGATATACATGGATCTCCATAGTTTTATGGATAAAATCTATATCCATATCCAATATTAAATAGTGGATATGGATATGGATATATTTATTATGGATAATTATGGTTTTGTATTTGGATGGATATTATCTATCCATAATTGAATATTTGCCATCTCTAGCTACGACAAAGTCTACTCTGCTGATTCATGTAGATGGTTGATATGGGTGTGATGTTTCTTTAGACTTGAGATAATGCTTATACTTTTATTTAATTGTTATCATTAGTTTGATTGAATAAACAAGAGTATTTTTTTTAAAAATATTTTTGAATTTTGTTTTCGCTTTATTTGCTAAGGACTAGCAATAAGCTGGTTGAGGGGTGTGTTGAGTACTACAAAATACATATTTATAAAGGAGAAAACAGTCATTTTACATTTCAAGTCTTACTAACAACCCTTACTTTTATGTATTTAGCTTTTTATAATTTAACTACGTGTGTTTTATTTTAATTAAATATTTTATGTATTTTAGGGGCATTATAATCATTTCACAATAAACGAGAGATCAAACGGCAAAACAGACATCACTTTTGAACTCAGGACGATCGAAAACCTTAGGAGGAGCATAAAAGACAAAATGACACTATTCACATATATGGTACTGTCTATGTTACTGTTCACGACACTGTTCATATAGACGGATCGATAACACAGTATTGACCGATGACGTGGCATTGACTGATGAGGTGTCAAGATCCTATTGGACTAAAATTCTTATGCACTGTTGATCGATGACGTGGCGGTATATTGGTAGGCCAAAAAATGCGCGTACGGTACATGCAACACATGGGATTATTTTCAACCAAATCGCGTTACTATGCAAACCGTGTCACTGTTTAAACCGCGTGGTCAAACTGTGTTACTATTCAAACCGCATAGTCAAACTGCGTACTGTTTACGCGTATTGTTGACTGTACTGTTAACTGATGACGTGGCGCAATCCTGAGCATCCAAACTGTTTTTAATCCGATGACCATAATTTACTCGATATATCTATAAAAAGGGGGCCTCCCCCCCCAATTGGGCACTCTGAATCCATTTTTGAACTCTCTTTTCTGTAATTCTTTCTCTGTCTTGTATTTTCTACGTATTTTAATAAACTTCCATTTTGCCCCTAGTTCAATTATGAGTGGCTAATTTTCTTTCAAGCTTCGGTTGAAGGTGAAGTCTCAACATGTGTCATGGGCTTTATTTGGTAAATTTATTTTCTTTTCTCCTCTTGTTTTTGTGGATATTTTGACTTTTCGTTAATAAATAATAATAATCTTGTCTAGTACCGCCCTGGTTTCACCGGCTCCCTAGTATAAGATTATTATTATTTGGCACGATAAGCCCTTAGCACCATATTTATTAGAGCGTGGTTCATGAGGTGTAGATTCCCCCCTCATGATTTAATTGGTATTAATAAGGAATATTTAGCCAATAATTCATGTTGATACGGATCCAGATACCCAAGTACGTCATTTTAATAGAATTCTCTTCAATTTATTTTTGTCATTTCAATTCCAATTTTAGAATTTATTCTCACCATTTTAATTTAAATTTTAGCATATTCAAAATCATTTCCACCACAAATCCAATCACCCATTTACAAAATTAATTCTACACATTAAAATCCACCTCCTCATGGGATCGACACTCGTCACTATTAATCTATATTATAATAGATTTGTGCACTTGCGAGTTCAATAAAATTTGCACAACACTAGTAACCATTTATAGAAAATAGTAGAAAATTTTATAAGAAAAAATTTGTTAAGTATAGTAATAATAAGGAAAAAGTTTTAAAAAAGCATTGTAAAAAGGAAAAGAGTATGCAAATTTTAACAAAACTTGTAACGGTCATCTATTTTTTCTTAACGATTTGATATTCTTGTCGCTGTTTTTGCCAAAGGGCCAAGTTAATTGGGATTTTGACATCCTATTACGCCTACTCATTTAACTATAAGAAAGTTTTAGGTAAAATTGACATTATTTGGGATTTTTTTCTTGAGTACACACGATACAATAACCCAAAATGTACTAATTCCCATTTAAAATAAAATAAAAATATACACTACTAATTGTATTTAAAATGATCAAATTTGTGGTCCAAAACGTTCTTCAATAGCTTTGCGGTAACAATCGTTGCATTTATAATGTCTAAAGTAAATTATGCTTGGCTCTGAACTTAGTTGCTGAGAACTCACATCCTAATAAAGGATGTGAATTCAGGGTTCGATTTCCCAAGTCCAAAAATTCAGATGTAGAGGGAAAATTCATGTTGTAACATATCTTTATTATAAAAAATGATAAATTACATTTTAAAAAAACAGAAGTGAGAAAATTAAATGAAGCGTGGAAACCCAACAAGGTAAATGCAGGCTAAAAGTGATGAAATATTGGTCTAAATTGGCCCGAGAAGGCAAACATTGTCTAATTTTTGCGCCTTATCTAGTCAACACGTGGACAGGATAACCCATTAAATAGAAGATAATATCAATCAATACTTCAATTGTAGTGCTATGATTGATAGAAGATTCATCACATGCTCGGGTGTCATATGACTCAATTTTCCTAATAACATGCAAATTTCTAATTTCTTTGTTTCTAAAATTTAATAGTTGGAAGATGAATTAGATTAGTCTCCACTATTATCATTGCTGCGCCCATTAAAAGCTTTACACCCATATAATTTAAAAAAAAAAAAAGAAAAGGAAAAGCTAAAATTAAGACCTCAAAATGACCCAAAAAGAGAAAAAAGCAACCTTAATTAGTGAAGAAAGTAGATTTCAATGAGCATATAAGAAAGTGAAATTGTTTTTGTTTGTTTGTGAGTGTTATTGGAAAATTTGCAAAATAACCTAAAAATTTTGGTAATTTTCAAAAGTAGTCATTCTAACTTTTCTTATTGCATCTAGCCAAGTATCTATATTTTAGACCTAAATACCATCAAACTTACCAACAACAGGCAACACAATTCACACTCTCAACAAAATATAACCAAACCATCCTTTGCTCACCAAATTTATGAAACAAATATAGTTATATAAATAAAATCATCCATAGGAAAAGCAAGAATTTCAATTTAATATTTGTTTTTACACAATGTGTGTTATTTTATTTTGATTATTTGAAATTTATGTTAGTGTTTCGAGTAAAAGCAAATAGGGGTGTAGATTTCGGTTTAGGTTGCTCGGACTTCGATTTGGGTTTCAACCCATCTAGGTTGGAGAATTCAACCCAGTTGAGTTTGAAACTCAAACCCAAACCGAATCAAACCAAATTAAATTTAGTTGAGTTTGATTTGAATCCAAATTTTGGATCAATTGAAAATTCAAGTTTCATTTTGGTTTGGATTACAATTTGGGTTACAACTTAAAATTCCATGTTCACTTTCCAATGAATCAAATTGTAGCTAAGATCAATTGTAAATCTTGCTCCTTGTTAATGGAAGAAGAAATTATAAAGGTAAATAAATAAGAGAAAATCATAACAATTGCTATGATGATGGTGAACACCTTCCAAACTAACCCATTTCTTAACAACACCCAAATTACAATATTTAAATTGGCTAGCTATCATGCAAATTACAGTAAACAACCATCAATATAGCACCCAAAGTCTCAAATTACATACAATAATCTTACCTTGCGCGACTGAGATGGTGAACGAAGACAGATGCATTGACGGAGATGATGACAAGTGAAATAAAAAAGCAAATCGACTAAAGAGCTAAGGTGATGGAGATGACAATTGCAGTTTTGATTGACCAATGATTAAGACAGCATCAACGCACCTAAAAAAAGGTGACAGTGATCTGCACACGTCGTGGTTGTTTGTTAGCTTAGGGTTAATGGTTGCTCCTAGTCATAAAGAATAGCATGCGTATAACTGTTATCTTTCTTTAGCTGCCTTTCGGGCTTTGTACTCTATCGGAGATAGGGAAGTGGGTGGGGAATGTATCCGCTCTACCCTCTAAGATGTGCTCTGGTTGAATCGCTAATGCCTTCCCTATTCTTTCTCCCCTGTGAAAAAATTAGTGTGTTTGTGTTTTGTAATAAGGGAACATGAAAGAAAATTAGGGATTGCAATTTTATTTTGCCTTTTATATACTTTTAGGCAAACCCCATCGGATTTTTAATTCATTTTGGGTTGAAATCGAACCCAAAGAAAAAATGACCGAATTTTAAATTTCAACCTGTTCGAGTTCTAAGGGTTAACCCGAAAGAACCAAACCTGAAATTTTGGTTCAAATCAAGTTAACACAATCCCAACGCCCACCCTTAAGTTAAGAGTCGAACTCAGAAAATGTGCGACAAGTAACTATTCCACATAAGCCTCTCACACATTTTCTTGGATGACAGGTGCTTGCCACATAACTTAATATGTCATTGGTGCCTGTTGCACATTTTGACAGATTTGTTTCACTAAATAATAATTTTTTTCATCTTTTCTTAATTATTCAAGCTTAATGGAGTTAGTTATTCTTTAATTGTGCTTTGACGGATCATATAAACATTTGATAGGAGATCGTTTTTGTTGAGTGTTAGAAAATTCATATTTATAAAGGAGAAAATCGTCATTTTACATATCAAGTCTTACTAACAACCTTTAATTTTATGTGTTTAAGTTTCTTGTAATTTAATTATGTGTTTTATTTTAATTAAGTATTTTATGTATTTTAGGGGCATCATACTCATTTTACAATAAACGAGAGATCAAATGGCAAAACAGACATCATTTTTGAACTCAGGACGATCAAAAACCTTAGGAGGAGCATAAAAGGAAAAATGACACCTGTTCACATATACGGTACTATTCACATTTATGGGTACTGTCTTCGTTACTGTTCACGGCACTGTTCACATGTACGAATCGATGACATGACATTGACTGATGAGGTGTCAAGATCCTGTTGGACTAAAATTCTTATGTACTGTTGATGGTGACGTGGCAGCATATTAATGGATAAAAAACTGCACGTACGGTACATGCAACACATGAGATTATTACTGTGCACAACCGCGTTACTGTTCAAACCATGTGTAAACCGTGTTACTGTGCAAACCGTGTTACTGTTCACGCGTACTGTTGACTGATGACATGGCGCAATCCTGAGCGTCCAAACTGTTTTTAATCTGATGGCCATGATTTACTCGATATATCTATAAAAAGAGGGGGCTCCCCCTCTAATTTGGCCCCTCTAAATCCATTTTTGGGATCTATTTTCTGTAATTCTCTCTCTATCTTGTATTTTCTACGTATTTTAATAAATTCCCATTTTCCCCTAGTTCAACTATGAGTGGCTAATTTTCTTTCAAGCTTCGGTTGAAGGTGAAGTCTCAACATGTGTCATGGGCTTAATTTGGTAAATTTATTTTTTCTTCCCCTCTAGTTTTTGTGGATGTTTTGACTTCTCGTCGACAAATAATAATAATCTTGTCTAGTACCGCCCTGGTTTCACCGGCTCCCTAGTATAAGGTTATTATTATTTGGCACGATAAGCCCTTAGCACCATATTTATTAGAGCGTGGTTCATGAGGTGTGGATTCCCCCCTTATGATTTAATTGGTATTAATAAGGATTATTTAGCCCAAAATGCATGTTGATACGGATCCAGATACTCAAGTACGTCATTTCAATAGAATTCACTTCAATTTATTCTTGCCATTTTAATGCCATTGTAATTTAAGTTTTAGCATATTCCAAATCATTTCCACCAAAATCCAATCACCCATTTACAAAACTAATTCTATATATAATTAAAATCCACCTCCTCGTGGGATCGACACTCGTCACCATTAATCTATACTACAACAGATTCGTGCGCTTGCGAGTTCAATAAAATTTGCACAACAAGTTTTTGGCGCCATTGTCGGGGAGGTAAGTTATTTTAATTCATAGAATTAATTTTTGTGAATATTTTCATTTAATTGTTTTCTTGTATTTTTTAAAAAAGTGAATCTATATTTGAAGGTTAATATTTCTTTTCTTTTTCTCTTCTTTAAAATTTTGTAATTTAATTTTCAATTTATTTTTCTTTGTAATTTTTTTTGTTTATCTTAGTTATTTATTTTTTAGTTAATATATTTCACGTATTTTTTTATGTGTATTTTTATAGTAAGGTTGTAATAGCGCAATAAGGTCAGTATCGTAATTTCTCCATCTTCTTTATTTTTATTTGTTTTGTTCTCATCTTTATTTTTATTTTATTTATTTTGCATGCATGGTCATAGGTCATTATTACCTAATCTTGAACCTATAGACCTTGAACTTGAGAAAACACTTCACACACACAAAAACATTAAAAACAAAATGGATTTACAAGCACCACAAGAGAGGCTATTTAAGGACTACTTCAGTCCCTTAGCCAATTTGAGCACAGCATGCATATGATACCCAAATGTAGCTGCTAGGAGTTTTGAATTAAAACCTAGTGTGCTAAATTGTCTCCCCACATTCTATGGCTTAGAAAATGAGGACCCGTACAATCATTTGAATGATTTTCATGCTATTTGTCAAACATTTAAATATGAAAATTTTTCAGATGATGATGTAAAACTCAAATTATTCCTATTTTCTTTAAAAGATAGAGCTCGTTCATGGCTTAATACATTACAGAGCTCGTTCATGGCTTAATACATTACCTGCTAATAGTATTGCATCATGGGAACAAATGGTTACAAAATTTTTGAATAAATATTTCCTAGTGCATAAAACCAATGCTATTCGCAGGGAAATCTCGGAGTTTACCGAAAGAGATGATGAGCAGTTTTTCAAAACATGGGAGCGATTCAATGGGCTACTCTTGAAGTGTCCACATCATGGGTACGAGAAATGGCACCAATGCAAATACTTTTTGGAGGAATTATTGCCGAATGTGCAAGAATGGTTAATGGCAACAAGTGGAGGAGAGCTAATGTCAAAAAGTGCATTAGAAATTTAGGAATTCATTCAGCAACAAGCAAATGATTCCCAACAACGGAGAGGAATACTAGAACGATTAAGGGAGTAAATGAGGTTCAAATTGGCGAGTCAACTTCAGGAATCAAAGAAGTCAAGGAGATGGTTGAAGGTCTCTCTCGACAAATAGCATCGTTATCAACTGCTAAATCAACAGAGCCACATGACATTGATTCATATCCAGATCAAGCCAATGCCATAGGTGTAATGAGAAAACCATCGAATTACAACCCATACTCCAACACATATAACCCTGGATGGAGAGACCACCCCAATTTTTCATGGTCTCAAGGATTCCAACAGAATGGACCAGCAGCTCCAGCTCCACCAATGCAACCAATTCCTTAAAATTCTCAATCCTCTCAGCCCCCATTTAGACCATTCAATCAGAACTAGAACTACTCTCAACCCAGACCACGGGAGGATGCATTTGAGAATTTCAGGAATGTAACTCACTCTACGATTGAGTAACAGAACTGCACCGTTGATGGACTACGAAACGAGTTGAGATTCAATCAGTTTCAAGCCTTAAGAAGATGATGGGACAACTTGCTTCCTCAGTTCAGACCTTGGCAATGATTGTTGAAAAAGGTAAATTTCCAAGTCAACCGGTGCCCAACCCTAAAGGAGTGCATGAAGCAAGTACCAATTTACCACAGCAGCATAAAGAGGTCAAAGCCGTCATGACCTTGCGGAAAGGAAAAGAAGTTGGCAACAAAGTGGAGATGTCGGTGACAAAAGAAAATCAAATTGTACCTGTGAGTGTTGATAACTCATCACCGGAGAAGAAAGAAGAAACCAACCCCCGAGAATATGTTCCGAAAGCTCTATTTCCTTAGAGGTTAGCGAAAGGAAAGTAGGGAAAATCCACAGGTGAGATTCTCGAAATATTCAAACAGGTAAGTGTTAACTGTTAACATGAATATGTTAATAATATTGATTTTGATAATAACAAACTTTAAAATGTTTTATTGATAAAATTGTTGGAGTTATTTCTTAATAAACAAAAGTCTTTAAAATCACTCCTTGTACATTTATAAAAGATGGATTTTCAATTGGAAAAAGATCCTTTACAAAAATTGGCTTAAAATATGTTTCTGGAAATAAATGGTGAACCGTTTATTTATAAACGGTTAGCCAATTAGATCAGAGAGCAAACGTTTGCTTAAGCTCTAACCGATTAAAGAAAAACGAAAATGGAAAGCTTACTGGAAACTAACGGTGAACCGATTATTTATAAACAGTTAACCGATTACGACCAGAGAGCAAAAGTTTGCTAAGCTCTAACCGATTAGTGAAAAACGGAAATGGATAGCTTACTGGACACTAACGGTGAACCGTTTATTACAAACGGTTAACCGATAACGTCCAGAGAGTAATTTCACATAAGGCCTTAGCCGCTTACTCAAATGGATAACCGTTGTTCTTTTTGTAGGTTACTGGACACTAACAGTGAACCGTTTGCAAAGGGTTAACTGATAACATCCAGAGAGTCATCTCATGCAAAGCCTTAGCCGATTACTTGAAACAGATAACCGGTATTCATTTTCAGGTCTCTGGACGTTAACGGCAAAAGGGTAACCTAAAAACAGTAAACCGTTTATTTGAATTTTGGCTTAACGGTAACTTTGACCAGAACAAATGGTTAACCGTTAACGACTAACGATGAACTGTTTTCGGACAGACAGCGAATGACGGCTAGTTTTTCAGCTCTACTTCTAAATAAGCTTATTCAAATTTAAAGGAGACTGATCACAACACAACCACTGAGCTTATACTCAAGTTTGCAATCTTCACAAGAGCTAGAAACATAGTTTCATTTCATTTATTCACACTTTGAGTTTTGATTTGTAATCTTAAATATAGTGTGAGAGAAAAACAATTTGTAATCTTTCATTTTGAGGAATTGTGAGTGTTGGGATACACTTGGGTTAAGAGATTGGGGGTAATCTCTCATTGTAAAGGTTATTGACACCTTGGAAGTCAAATGTAAGCAATTGAAGCCTTGGAGGCTTGCTTAGTGAAAACCTCAAGCCCGGAAAGATTAGAGGCGTGGACGTAGGCGAGGTTGGCCGAACCACGTAAAAATATCCGTGTTTGATTCTCTCTTTCCCTATCCTTTTAATTTGTGATCAATTTATTTATTATTGTTTTAATTTCGTTTTTGAATTTGCTTGATAATTTGTTTTTAGTCTATTAATTTATAAAAACCCAATTCACCCCCCTCTTGGGTTGCCTAGTTAGAATTTCATTTGGTATCAGAGCTTGGTGCTCTTATTTAGACTTAATCGTCTAGAGCTAAAGATCAAATGGCAACTCAATATGATTCTACATTTAGGGAAGGACAATCCACCACTAGACCACCTTTCTTTGATGGAAATGATTACCCTTATTTATTTGCAAGCCTTAGATTATGAGATTTGGGAAATTGTTAGTGATGGTCCTTTTATGCCCTCGAGTAAAAATGAAGTCGGAAAAGATATTCCAAAACCATCACGAGATTGGAATGAACTCGAAAAGAGAGAAGCCTCTCTAAACTCTAAAGCCATGAATGCCTTATTTTGTGCACTAGATAAGAAAGAATTTCATAGAGTATCTTGTTGTAAAAGTGCTAATGAGATTTGGCACAAACTTGAGGTTGTCTATGAAGGCACAAATCAAGTGAAAGAATCTAAAATAAGTAAGTACACTAAGCAATATGAATTGTTTCAAATGGAACAAAATGAAAATGTGTATTCTATGTATACTAGATTCACGGACATAGTGAACACTCTAGGAGCTCTAGGGAAGACTTTTTCAAATAGCAAAAAAGTCAAGAAAATTATTAGGTCACTACCTAAGGAGTGGAGACCGAAAAGGACTACCATTAAGGAAGCAAAAGATTTAAATACTTTACCTCTTGATGATTTAATCGGTTCTCTTATTTCATATGAGGAAGATTTGGCAGCAGAAAAAGGGCATAAGGAGAAGAAGAAAAACATTGCTCTCAAAGCTTCAAAACATAAGAGTAATGGGGAGAGTGAACCGGATGATGAAGAGCTGGACATGCTAGCAAAGAGGTTCAGAAAATTCTTTAAGAAAACCGGAGAGCAAAGAAATTTCAGAAACTTCAAGAGCCATAGGGAGAAGAAGGAGGCAATAACACGCTATGAATACAATAAGCCCAGTCATATTAGGTCGGAGTGTCCACTTATCAATAAACACAAGAAGAAAGCCATCGTTGCAACTTGGGATGATAGCGAAGAAGATTCAAGTGATGAGGAAGGATCGCAAGAAGTTTCAAACCTAGCACTTATGGCAAAAGGAGATGATGATGATCTCAATGAGGTAAGTGATCCTACCTATGATGAATTGTATGATGCTTTTAAAGACTTGCATAATGAGTTAATGAAGATTGGTAAAAAGAATGCATGTCTTAAAAAGGAAATGGCAAAGCTTAAGAATGAAAATGAATCTTTAAATGCAAAAATTGTATGTTTAAAAGTAGAAACAAGACTTTGCATGATGAAATTGCATTATCTAATGAAAAGCCTAGCATTGTACATGAGCACTTAGAATCACACATAAATGAGTTGAAAAATGAAAATGAAATGCTCAAGAAAAAGAACAATGAGTTAAATGAGATTGTCTTGAAATTTACAAATGGGCAAAAGATGTTGGATAATTTGCTAAACTCACAAAAATGTGTATTTGACAAAAGTGGTATTGGTTATAAACTAAATTTGAAACAAAAATTCTATAAGAGCTATTTTGTGAGGAATACATCTTTTAGCAATAAAATTACATGTCATTATTGTAATCAAGATGGTCATATGAAAAATAGATGTGCAGTGAAGAGAAATGCATATTATGGTATGAAATGTGTTTGGATTCCAAAAGGAACCATTGCTAACTCTCAATGACCTAAAAAGGTTTGGGTACCTAAAACTTGAGATTTTCTCTGCAGGGCTTGAAGAAAAAGAAAAATAAGTGGTACTTGGACAGTAGTTGTTCAAGACACATGACAGAGAGCTATTCTTGGTTCTCAAGCTTCACCAAAATTGAAAATGGTGGAGACGTATCTTTTGGAGACAACTCAAAAGAAAAAATATTTGGAATTGGAAATGTTGGTAAAGTATCTTCAACCTTAATTGAGAATGAATGCTTGGTTGAAAATTTGAAACATAATTTAACAAGCATTAGTCAATTGTGTGACAGAGGTTATAAAGTAGTTTTTGATAAATTAAATTGTGTTATTGAGAATGCATGTGATGGGAAAACCTTGTTTATGGGAAATCGATGTGGTAATGTTTATACTATTGACATAGAATGTGCATATACTCTTGATAAATGTTTTTGTGCATTACATGATGATAGTTGGCTATGGCATAGAAGATTAGGACATGCAAGCATGGATTTGATTTCGAAAATTGTAAAAAATGATTTAGTTAAAGGTCTTCCAAAAATCAGTTTTCAAAAGGATGGAATTTGTGAAGCATGTCAATTTGGAAAACAAATCAAGACTTCTTTCAAAAATAAGAATCATATCTCTACTTCAAAACCGCTTTAATTACTTGATATAGATTTGTTTGGACCTTCTAGATATGCTAGTTTAAGTGGCAAATATTATGCATTTGTAATTGTGGATGACTATTCTAGATACACATGGGTATTGTTCTTAGCGAATAAGGATGACGCCATTGATGCATTTAAAATTTTTTATAAAAAGGTTCAAAATGAAAAATGCTATTCTATTTCTTGTATTAGAAGTGATCATGGTGGAGAATTTGAAAATCATGCATTTGAAATTTTTTGTAATGATTTTGGCATTGAACATCAATTTTCATCACCTAGGACTCCACAACAAAATGGAGTAGTAGAAAGGAAGAATAGGTTTATTCAAGAAACGGCTAGGACCATGTTGAATGAAAACTCTTTGCCTAAGTATTTTTGGGCCGAAGCCGTCAATACCGCTTGTTATATTTTAAATCGGGTGTTGATTAGACCTAATCTTAATAAAACTCCTTATGAGCTTTGGAAAAATAGAAAACCCAACATTGGCTATTTTAAAGTTTTTGGATGTAAATGTTTTGTTTTGAACACAAAAGATAATCTTGGTAAATTTGATTCAAAATCTGATGTTGGTATTTTTCTTGGATATTCAAATTCAAGCAAAGCTTATAGAGTTTATAACAAAAGAACTTTGGTTGTGGAGGAATCTATGCATGTTACTTTTGATGAGTCTAACCCCTCCTCTGCGGAGAAAGGACTTGTTGATAATAATGCAAAAGGAGAACAACAAGAAGAAGCATCAAATGACAACCAAAAAGACACAACAAATGGAATTCAAGAGGAGCATCATGAAGAACCAAATGTGGAGCAAAATGAAGGTACTTCTCAAACACTCCCCAAGGAGTGGAGGTATATTTCCTCTCACCCTAAAAATGTAATTTTAGGAGATCCCTCACGAGGTGTTACCACTAGATCATCTCTTAGAAACACTTGTGAGCATGCTGCATTCATTTCTCGAATTGAACCAAAATCTTTTGCGGATGCTGAAAATGATGAATTTTGGATTATGGCAATACAAGAGGAGTTGAATCAATTTGAGAGAAATGATGTGTGGGAGTTAGTTCCTTGTCCGGAACACCAATCCATTATAGGCACTAAATAGGTATTTATAAATAAAATGGATGAATCCGGTGTGGTTGTAAGAAATAAAGCTAGACTAGTGGCTCAAGGCTACAACCAAGAAGAAAGAATTGATTTTGATGAAACTTTTGCACCTGTAGCTAGATTAGAATCCATTAGGATGTTGTTAGCATATGCATGTCATAAAGATTTTGTTTTATATCAAATGGATGTCAAAAGTGCTTTCTTAAATGGATACATTATGGAGGAAGTTTATGTGAAACAACCTCTTGGTTTTGAAAATGAAAAATTTCCAAATCATGTGTATAAGTTATCCAAGGCTTTATATGGTTTAAAATAAGACCCTAGAGCATGGTATGATAGGCTTAAAAATTTCTTGTTGGATAACAATTTTTCGATGGGAAAAGCGGACACAACTCTTTTGTTTAAGAATAAGAACCAAGACATACTTATTGTTCAAATTTATGTTGATGATATTATTTTTGGTTCTACTAATGAGTTGTTGTGTAAAGAGTTTTCATCATGTATGAGTCAAGAATTTGAGATGGGCATGATGGGAGAGTTGAAGTACTTCCTTGGACTTCAAATCAAACAAAACAAGGAAGGCATTTTCATAAACCAAACCAAGTACGTGGGAGATCTACTCAAAAGGTTTGGCTATGAAAGTGGGATGGCAAAAAACACCCCTATCAAGCTTGACAAAGATAAAAAAAGGTAAAGAAGTGGATATCAAAATGTATCGAGGTATGATCGGATCTTTACTCTATTTGATTGCAAGTAGACCCGATATCATGTTTAGTGTATGTTTATGTGTAAGATTTCAATCATGTCCCAAGGAATCCCATTTGCTTGCTGTTAAAAGAATTTTCCGTTATTTGATTGGAACCATAGATGTTGGCCTTTGGTATCTAGGGGAACTCATATAGATTTGACATGTTTTTCGGATGCGGATTTTGCTGGTCATAAAGTTGATAGGAAGAGCACTAGTGGAACTTGTTTTATTCTAGGACACTCACTTGTTTCATGGTTTAGTAAGAAAAAAAATTCTGTTGCTCTTTCAACTACCGAGGCTGAATATATAGCCACGGGAAGTTGTTGTGCACAAGCATTTTGGATGAAAAAAACACTTAGAGATTATGGCATTCATCTTGAACAAATTCCTATTAAGTGCGATAATACTAGTGCTATAAATCTTTCAAAGAATCCCATTTAACACTCTAGAACCAAGCATATAGAAATTAGACATCATTTCTTGAGAGATCATGTTCAAAAGGGAGATATTGCATTAGAGTTTATTTCTACGGAAAAACAATTTGCCAATATCTTCACTAAACCCCTTTGCGAAGAACAATTTTTAAAAATTCGACATGAACTTAGGATGATTAAATTTTCGCATTAACGTCTCTATTCATTCTATTGAGTGTACTAAATTGATTGATTTATTTTTGTGATCAAATGGTTATGAAATACTTGAGGTTGATTGTCAAATGATGAATTTGTCGTGTTATTTCGTAATTGTATGAATAAATTGATTGAAAATATGTTCATGGATCATGCATTAAAATGGCTCATAATTTTTTTTGGGATCAATTAAATGATCTGGGAATTTATTATTTGCTGGCCAAATATTAAATCAAATGTGCGAAAATTTAGTTGAAATAAATGGATAACCGTTTCCAGTAAACGGTTAATTGTTTTGCTCCAGAAACTAGTTTTTTGAGTCTGTCCTCTTACCCTTTCACCGTTTTCTACAAACGGTGAACCGTTTGTTGGTAGTAAGTCACCTAACCGTTACCTCTTAACCGATAAGCTCTTAGGCTCTCACCGTTTTCAAATCTCTAGCCTCTGTTCGTTACCCTCTAACCGTTTATTCTAAACGGTTAACCGTTTTCGCGTTTTCAAAACTATTCAAAGGCTTTCTCTTCCTCCTTTCCAGTTACCCTCTCACCGTTTTCTCCGTTGTTGTGCAGCCGAAGCTCCTCTCTTCCTCAAATCTTCATTTTTCTTGCTTCTTATGCCAAATTAAACCGATTAAATCATTTCATATCATCTTTAAACCAATTTCACCGATTCAAAACGTCTATTCAAAGCCAAAATCAAAAAATTCCCAAACTCAAACCCTAACTACCGCGAGTTGGGTTCCTCCATTTTTGAACCGTTTTATCTCTTTTTTCAACCAAATTGAGCATTCCATTCACATTGCTTACTCATTTCTCATCCAAATCACCGATTATTTCCCTCTTTCTCGTCTGTGCTCACTCCACCTTACTCCTCCATGGCTGAATCCTCTCGGAGAAATGTCCGACGCAAATCTACACCTCAAGCACACCCCTTTCATCCTAGGGAAGTCTCTGAATTTACAAGAATTCACTTCCCCACTCCTCCTTTAGCAAAACGATTCGAGGACTGCTTCGATGGGCGAAAGGTACTCTACTCCTCCTTCGTTAACCTTAATGATTTCTGGAACTTAATTGTGTGTAATAGAAGTGTTCGGAATATGCTTTTGCCTTGGGAGTCTGGTATTAATTTTGATGAGCGAGTCTACCCTAACTTGGTGCGAGTCTTTTACTCGAACATGGATATTTCCCATACCACTCAACATAGGGTAGTTACTCAAGTCAGTGTGTTCCTATTGAATTTGATCATATAGATTGAGGTGAAATTCTTGGTATCTCTCTCATATATTATTGTGCGGCACATGTTGAGTACCCCTGCGGCTAATCACCTCTTGCTTCCGTATGGTAGTATTATTACCAAGATACTACACTATTTTCATGTGCCTCACTAAGATACTGGACATATGGAGACTAAACGATGGGTCCCGAGGCAATGACGAGTATTGGTTTTTCTTGGAAGAATGGAAAGTGGTTCAAAACCAACAACTCCAAAAACCGGGATACCTTGATAGCTCCGGAGGATGATCGGATGCTTAATGATGTCTATAGGCCCGATCAACTTCTTGACTTTAGATTAGGCGCTCAGCCACTTTCTCCACGTCGCCAATTTTTTTCTCGGCCTCCAGCTGACACTGACCCTGAAGAGTGGGCCAAGGATGCTGATATTCCATCCACCTCTGAGCCCCCACCTGCACCTGAGCCATCCACTGTTCCAGAGTCATCAGCTGCGCCTGAACAGCCATCTGATGCGCTTGAGCAGCCATCTGATGTTCCTGAGCAACCAGCTGCTTCTGTGCCACCTCCAGCTTCTGCTCAGCCACCCGTCTCAGACAGTATGCAGTTGATTCTCGATCGGTTGGACACTCTTTCTCGAGACCACCAGCAGCTGCGATCTGACTTTGAGACCTTCCAGCGGCAGAGCATCGATCATCAGTATGAGATCATCCATGCTCAGGGCATCTTCTCGGCATCCTTGGTTATGATCCGGGGAGCTCATTTTCTCCTCCACCTCCTCATTAGTTTCTGGATTATGTTCTCACACATATTGTTCATGTTTTTCCTGTTTGCATTTTGATATGTATATTTTTACTGCTATATGTTATTTATGGATTTGGATGCCATGGTTTTATGCTTATTCTTGATGTTGGAAACCTTGAATGTGCTTGATATGATTTATGGATTATCAAATATTGAAGTGATTGATTTGATCATGGAGTTGTTGGGTTGGAGATGGAGTTGATTGTTCTGACATTTTGGAAGTGTTTTTCTCTCATGTATATTATTGGTTTTGCTCATTTTAAAGGGAAAACTCTGCCCAAATTTTTGCTCGCCAAACACCGAGCTTGCGTTTCTTTCTTTTCCTTTTTTTTCTTTTAGATGATGAAAGGGGAGATAATTTGGGAGCCTGAATGGATTCAAAAATTGGGAGCCTTAATAGATTTGAATGGATTCAAAAATTGGGAGCCTTAATAGATTTGAATGGATTCGACAATGGTTTATAAATGGGAAATTATGCATTTTGAAATGAGTAGATTGGAAAATGCTTACTTGAGCAAAAATCATTTTATTGACCATTTCTCAATTTGGCCATACATTAAGGGGGAGCATATATTGAGGGGCAGCCAAATTTTGTACAAAGTTTGTCATCATCAAAAAGGGGGAGATTGTTAACATGAATATGTCAATAA
This sequence comes from Citrus glauca, assembly GCA_029633175.1. Classification (NCBI taxonomy): domain Eukaryota; kingdom Viridiplantae; phylum Streptophyta; class Magnoliopsida; order Sapindales; family Rutaceae; genus Citrus; species Citrus glauca. The sequence goes on along the minus strand of JAQOOD010000002.1, from coordinate 20,429,735 downwards.
TATTGATTTTGATAATAACAAACTTTAAAATGTTTTATTGATAAAATTATTGGAGTTATTTCTTAATAAACAAAAGTCTTTAAAATCACTCCTATACATTCATAAAAGATGGATTTTCAATTGGAAAAAGATCCTTTGCAAAAACTAGCTTAAAATATGTTTTTGGAAATAAACGGTGAACGGTTAACTGATTACGACCAGAGAGCAAACGTTTGCTTAAACTCTAACCGATTAAAGAAAAACAGAAATGAAAAGCTTACTGGAAACTAAGGGCGAACCTATTATTTATAAACGGTTAACCGATTACGACCAGAGAGCAAAAGTTTGCTAAGCTCTAATCGATTAGTGAAAAACAGAAATGGATAGCTTACTGGACACTAACGGCGAATCGTTTATTACAAACGGTTAACCGATAATGTCCAAAGAGTAATTTCACACAAGGCCTTACCCGTCTACTCAAACGGATAACTGTTGTTCTTTTTGCAGGTTGCTGGACACTAACGGTGAACCGTTTATTTGCAAAGGGTTAACCGATATCATCCAGAGAGTCATCTCATGCAAAGCCTTAGCCGATTACTTGAAACGGATAACCGGTATTCATTTTCAGGTCTCTGGACGTTAACGGCAAAAGGGTAACCTAAAAACGGCAAACCGTTTATTTGAATTCTGCCTTAACGGTAACTTTGACAAGAACAAATGGTTAACCGTTAACGACTAACGATGAACTGCTTTCGGGCAGATAGCGAATAACGGCTAGTTTTTCAGCTCTACTTATAAATAAGCTCATTCAAATTCAAAGGAGACTGATCACAACACAACCACTGAGCTTATACTCGAGTTTGCAATCTTCACAAGAGCTAGAAACATAATTTCATTTCATCTATTCACACTTTGAGTTTTGAATTGTAATCTTAAATATAGTGTGAGAGAAAAACAATTTGTAATCTTTCATTTTGAGGAATTGTGAGTGTTGGGATACACTTGGGTTAAGAGATTGGGGATAATCTCTCATTGTAAAGGTTATTGACACCTTGGAGGCGTGGACGTAGGCGACGTTGGCCGAACAACGTAAAAATATCCGTGTTTGATTCTCTCTTTCCCTATCCTTTTAATTTGTGATCAATTTATTTATTATTGTTTTAATTTCGTTTTTGAATTTGCTTGATAATTTGTTTTTAGTCTATTAATTTATAAAAACCCAATTCACCCCCTCTTGGGTTGCCTAGTTAGAATTTCATTAACATCCCTTTACTTGATGGTATAAAGCAAGTTCTATCTTATGTCAAGTTTCTTAAAGATCTGTGTACTAAAAAGAGAAACATGCATGTTCAAAAGAAGGCATTTTTAACAGAAAACGTTAGTTCTATCCTCCAATATAAAATTTCTCTAAAATGTAAAGACCCAGGTTCCCCCACTATCTCATGCAACATAGGGAACCACACAATTGAGAATGCTTTATTGGATTTAGGAGCTAGTGTAAATTTGTTGCCTTACTCTGTTTTCGTGAAACTTGGACTTGGAGAATTACACCCAACTCCAGTGGTGTTACAGCTTGCAGATCGGTCCACGAAAATACCTCGTGGTATTGTGGAGGATGTGCTTATCTAGGTAGACAAGTTTTATTTTCCTGTTGATTTCATTGTAATTGACACTCAACCAATATAGGATTCAAGGAAGCACATCCCCATTATTCTAGGCCGACCTTTCTTGGCAATTGCAGATGCTTACATTCAATGCAGGACTAGAAATATGCAATTGTCTTTTGGGAACATGACTATGGAGTTGAACATCTTCAACATTGCCAAACAAATCCACAATACAGGTGATGAAATTATTGATGTGGATTTAATTAAAGCATTAGTTGATGACACTTTTGTTTCAAACCTTAGTGATGATCTTTTACAAACATGTTTAACTCACTTTGGTTTGAATTTTGATATTGACAGATCGGTCGATGAGGTCAACGCCCTACTTGACTCAGCACCATCTATGGACACTAATAAATGGAAGTCAAGAGTTGAACAACTAGCACTATCAGAGAAGAAACTCATCCCATCATCAGAATCACCATCGAAACTCGAGCTCAAACCATTGCCCAACACCTTGGATGTTTTAAAAGGTAAGTTGTTGGATGTTTTAAAAGAGCACAAAGGAGCATTAGGATGGACCATAACAGACATCAAAAGTATAAATCCAGTAGACTGCACGCATTACATTCACCTTGATGAAAATGCTAAATCTACTAGGGAAATGCAATGTCGGTTAAATCCTAATATGAAAGAAGTTGTTAGAACAGAAGTCCTTAAGCTATTAGACGCAGGTATTATTTACCCAATTTCTGATAGTTCATGGGTCAGTCCTGTACAAGTTGTCCCCAAAAAGTCAGGAGTCACTGTAGTTACGAATGTTGATACTGAATTGATACCAACTAAAATAACTATAGGATGGCGTGTATGCATTGATTATAGAAAGTTGAATTCTGTCACACGTAAAGACCATTTTCCTTTACCATTTATTGATCAAATGCTTGATAGATTAGAAGGCCATGAATTTTATTGCTTTCTAGATGGCTACTCAGGATATAATTAGATTCCCATAACACCAAAAGATCAAGAGAAAACCACTTTCACTTGCCCTTTTGGCACTTTTGCATATAGGAGGATGCCATTTGGATTATGTAATGCACTTGCTACATTTCAACGATGCATGTTGAGCATTTTTTCTGATATGGTTGAAAGATTCCTTGAAATCTTTATGGATGGTTTTTCTGTCTTTGGAGATTCATTTGATCAATGTTTACACCATCTAACACTAGTTCTGCAGAGATGTATCGAGAAGAATTTGGTCTTAAATTGGGAGAAGTGCCATTTTATGGTAAAACGAGGTATTGTCCTCGGTCACATCATTTCAAGCAAAGGTATTGAGGTTGACAAAGCCAAGGTGGCTAATCTTCCTCCACCCAAAACAGTCAGAGAAGTAAGATCTTTCCTTGGGCATGCTGGTTTTTATAGACGTTTTATTAAAGATTTTAGTAATGTTTCTAGACCCTTATGCAATTTACTTGCTAAGGATGCACCTTTTATCTTTAATGATTCATGTCTTGTGGCTTTTGAAAAATTAAAGCAATTGTTGACATCATCACCCATCATTCAACCCCCAAACTGGAATTTACCATTTGAGCTCATGTGTGATGCATCTGATTATGCAGTAGGAGCAGTATTAGGACAAAGAGTTGATCGAATTCCCCATGTTATTTATTATGCTAGTATGACATTGAATAATGCACAGTTGAACTATTCAACTACTGAAAAAGAAATGCTAGCAGTAGTGTTTGCGTTGGAAAAATTTCGATCTTATCTCATTGGTTGTAAAAGAATTGTGTTCATAGATCATGCTGCTCTTAAATACCTTCTCACAAAGAAAGATGCAAAAGCTAGACTAATTCGTTGGGTTTTACTTTTGTAGGAATTTGACTTAGAATTCAAAGATAAGAAAGGCACAGAAAATGTTGTGGCCGACCATCTCTCTCGTCTCCATTTTGACAAAATTACAGAGCCATTAACATTGAATGAGTCATTTCCAGATGAACAATTAATGAGTGTGGAAGTATTACCTTGGTATGCTGATATTGTTAATTATCTTGTTATAGGTCAACTTCCAGAGCATTGGACCAAGCAAGACAAGGCTAAATTCTTTGCAGAAATAAAGAATTTCTTTTGGGATGACCCGTACTTGTTCAAGTATTGTGCAGATCAAATTGTTAGACAATGTGTCCCAGAAAGTGAAATTCAAAATATCCTTTCATTCTGCCATAAACAAGCTTGTGGAGGTCATTTCAGTGCTAAGAAAACAGCTACAAAAGTTTTACAATGTGGTTTCTATTGGCCAATTATATTTCGAGATGCTTACACTTTTTGTTCTTCATGTGATAGGTGTCAACGAATGGGGAGCATTACACGGAGGAACATGATGCCACTAAATCCAATTTTAGTGGTTGAGATTTTTGACGTATGGGGTATCGACTTCATGGGACCCTTTCCCCCTTCTTTTGGCCATCAATACGTATTGGTTGCTGTTGACTATGTATCGAAATGGGTAGAAGCAATTCCATGTACAACCAATGATCACAAGGTGGTGATAGGATTTTTGAAAAGCAACATAGTTTCGCGCTTTGGATTCCCTCGAGCAATAATCAGTGATGGTGGTGCCCATTTTTGTAATGAAGCATTCAAAGCTCTTTTGACAAAGTATTCCATCACTCATAAAGTGGCGACCTCATATCGTCCGCAAACTAGTGGCCAAGTGGAGATCTCCAATCGAGAAATAAAGCACATATTAGAAAAGACGGTGAGGCCGGATAGAAAAGATTGGTCATTAAGACTTGATGATGCATTATGGGCATATCGAACGGCTTTCAAGACTCCAATTGGGATGTCACCCTACAAGCTAGTGTTTGGAAAAGCTTGCCACCTACCTGTGGAACTCGAGCATCGTGCATATTGGGCCATCGAGAAATTCAATTTTGACATGCAGTAAGCCAGCTCAGAAAGAAGATTACAACTGGCAGAACTTAAAGAAATTCGTAATGACGCATATGAAAATGCCAAGATTTACAAGCAACGAATGAAAGTCTTCCATGACAAGCATGTTATGAGAAAATCTTTCACTCCAGGTCAGAAAGTGCTTTTATTCAACTCTCGCTTGCACCTATTCCCAGGTAAGTTACGCTCTCGTTGGTCTAGCCCATTTATTGTTCATACTCTTTTTCCACATGGAGCAATTGAAATTAAGGATCCAAAGAACGGTGTCACATTTAAAGTTAATGGTCAAAGATTAAAGCCATATCTAGAGTACCAACCACATGGAGAAGACACCGAAATAAATTTGAGTGACCGACCAGATTTGAATTGATTTTTTTTCTTCTCGGTGGTTTGATTTTTCTTTCTTTCTTTTTATCATTCTTTTGCTAATTGAAAATTATTTGTGCATAAGGGTGTTTGTTTTAGCATTAAGTTTTCTCTTATCATTATTAATCATGAGTCTCATACAAAGATCGTTCCTGTTGAACATTCTTAAACCACTTCAACGTATCAAAACTCATCTCAAAAGGCAGATTCAATCTTGTAAAACACATCGCATTTGGGCTCTACAACCACCAGAGTTATTAGCCCACGTTGAGGATTTAGAAAGCCAACTCAGAAATATTGAGAGAGGTGTTTACGACATCCAGTTGGAGCTTGAGGTAAATTCAATAAGAAGACAATTTTAATTTTATTTTTGTGTTTTAATTTGTTTTTCTATTTGTGTGCTTTAGTTTATTACCCCGGTAAAGTGGCGGATAACGGTACTCCGTGACAATCAAGTCGGTTACTTCAGTTTTCCCATAATAACTAATATTCTAAGACGAAGGTATGGACAGAACCGAGATTCTAGCGAAGCTTCACAAGCGATTCCCTTCACTTCCTCAGAATGCCCTCTTTACGATTTATAAAGCTCGGTCCGAACGCATGCGATTGCTCATGAGAAACAATATACCTGGCGACATCCGTTGGTTAATCGAGGCAAAAGTATGATTGGCAGGTGAGTTACCTCCAAAATTTATTGCATACATGCCTGGTTGTGGTAATGAAAATTATGCAAGAAAACAATGAACTCAAAGAATTTCTGTTGCTTGTCATAAGTGTGCCAGAATGAGTTGCAATAAAAACCCATGTTCTTTAGGAATGGTGTCTGATAATAGGGAAGATAAGATTCAATTCATTAGGGATGGCTTGAATAAGGAGTCACTGGATGATATCCTTCTGTCTGTTGAAACGCATCCCAGTGGATATGTGCAAAGAGTGATTCTCCAGTTATGGCCATTATTCCAGAAATAGCATGCACAATATAGTCTCGGGAATCTGACTATAAACTACCTTGTTTGCTAGTTTATAAGAAAATTGGATGGGAAGCCTATCCTCGACCCATAGAGGGCGTTCAAGCCGTTTTTGGACGTAAAACCAAAGGAAGATGTGAGCCAGAGTCGCAACTACCTGTAAATATCCTGTTACTTTATTGTTATTTTATTTCATTTCACTATTGTTTTATTGTTTGCATTATTGTCCTTAATAATTTTATTACTGTTTGTTTTTTTTCCTTTTTACTGTTTGCGTTTTAACTATTTAGCCATATGCTTTACGCGTTATTTGACACTGATATGTCACCTTATACACAGTTGTGATCCACTATCACCAAGATTCTTAAATATGACTTTTTGTTAAGCACTCACAAATTGTTTTTGAGAAATATTCCAATGGCAGCTACTCCCAATAGACAATTCAAGAACATTTGTGTGCTTTCTAGATTTACCTATGGCAAACATAAAGAGTTCGTTGATGCGGCCATAGATCTTGGTCGATGCATAGTAGAGAGAAAACTACACTTGGTGTATGGAGGAGGTAACCGAGGGTTATCAAAATTGGTCTCAGAAGCTGCTTTTGTCAGAGGAAGCCAAGTGTTAGGCATCATCCCTAGAGTCCTAAAACCTTTAGGCAATGTGTCTGACTCATCGACTGGAGAAGAGTTAGTCGTCTCATGTATGCAAGAAAGAATAACTGAAATGCTTAATCATGCTGATGCTTTTATTTTCATTCCAGGAGATCTTGCAACACTAGAGGCATTTATCACACTAATATCTTGGGCCAATCTGCACATTCACCAGAAACCCATCGGTTTGTTAAATGTCAATAATTTTTATGATGGCTTTATCGCATTTCTTAACCATGCAATAAAAAACTACTTTATTCCTTCCAATGCGAAAAAACTTTTTATTTGTGCTCACACTGCTAATGAGCTACTTGATATGTTACAAGCTTATAAACCGGAGCCAGACCCCTGGAGCTTTGTGTTGGAGCGTTCAAATAATGACGGTAACAATAGCAGCAGTAAGAAGTACAAATTAGATTTAACTCTCCGCCTGTAAATATTTTCTTCTGTGTTGCACCACCCAGGTGATGTCTTCTAAACTCTACTTCTTTCCTTTAAAACATTGAGGACAATGTTTCGTTCTGGTTGGGGGGAGGGAATAGTCGACAATTGTGGAATCTTGGTTAAATTTTTACTAATTTTTTGTTGTAGAAACTAACTGTTGCTAACTTTGTGTGTTAAAAATGGCTGAATATAGAGTGTAGTGACTCTAGAAACGCATCTTCATTATTTCAAAAAATAAAAATTAAAAAAATTCAGATATTTTATTTTTCTTTATTATGTTTTGATGTTCATTTTTCTTCCTCTTTTAATTTCTCCTTTATAAATATACATTTTCAAAAAAAAATTTTTGAGTCGAAGATGGCTGACTATAGAGTGTAGTGCCTCTAGAAACGCATCTTCTTAAGTTAAAAAAAAATTTTGTTTCCTATCATTTTCTAATTAGTTTTTCTGCATCATTTTCACATTTCTGCATGCATATTTTCCTTTCACATTTAGAATATGTTGGGGGGTGGGTTGTTGTTTTAAAAAAAAATTGTGATTTGTTTTAACATTGGATGACATGATGAATTTCAAATTTTAGTATTTGTATTATCTTTAGTCTGAAGTGATGTTACATTATGTTTGCTACTCTACATGTTGATGTCGGAGACAAATATGGGTTGCTTGAAAGAATGAACATGTCATAATAAATACCAAGTGAGTTTTTGAGCCTATCATTTTCTTGGAGAGTAACCCTTTTGCCTATTGTTTATACAGCTTAGCAGTTTATTATTGTATATACGATCTCTAGATTTCTTTTAAGTTAACCCTTAAAAAAATAAAATGAAAATTAAAAAAAAAGAAAAAATTGTGCGTTGCTACATTTGGAGGCCCATTTTAATTAGTAGATATGGAAGATTATTTAGAACCCTAAAAGATGATGGAAATGTCATCTTTGATCCGTTTGAGCCTTTCTAGCCATCCCTTTTATCAAATATCCATAGTTAACCCTTTTCAGCCTTAAAAAAAAAATCTTCTTTGTCAACTTATCATCTTGATCCACTCCGATTTGGAGTATTACCCAATATCTTATAAGATCCATCACCTATTTATGTTTAAGAAAAATGTAAATAAACATTTTGTATAGTGAAGTTATGCCTAGTTCAAAAAAAAATTGTCGTTTCGTAAAAAAAAAGAAAGAAAAAAATTGTTGTTTCAAAAAAAAGTTGTTGCTTCAAAGAAAAAAAACAATAACAGGTGAAATCCACCTTGCAACTTCCAAAATATATATATATATATACACACAATATTCCTCTGCATTTTTTTCAAACATACACTTTGTTTTTCCTATTTCCCTTTTTTGTTAGCCATATCCCTAGCCTACGTTACGTCCTAATAAACGTCCTTCTTGATTTTAGGGAACTATAGTATGATGTAGAAGCTAGTTATATGGGTTAAAATGATGTAGTGATGCATAAAAAAATGAATAAATAAATAAATTGGGTTGACTAACATTTTTATTTGACTGGAGATCGTATTATTTCTAAGCTAAGGGCATATTTCTTTCATTTTGGTGAGAGCATGTGATATCATTACTTGATTATTTTCTCTCAATTACCATTCATTGGAGTGACTATTTTTATTGGGTTTAATTTCTTTGTGAGAGTGTCACTATTTCCAGTGAGATTTTGGGGTTTGACATGTCATTCTTGAAAGTAGCTGTGAAAGTCTACTGGGCTTATTCATGTGGATGGTTGATGTGGGTGTGATGTTTCTTTAGACTTGAGATAATACTTATACTTTTATTTGATTATTATCATTAATCTAATTGAATAAACAAAAGTGTTAAAAAAATTATTTTTAAATTTTGTTTTCGCTTTATTTGCTACGGACTAGCAATAAGCTGGTTGGGGAGTGTGTTGAGTGTTAGAAAATGCATATTTATAAAGGAGAAAACTGTCATTTTACATATCAAGTCTTACTAACAACCTTTAATTTTATGTGTTTAAGTTTCTTGTAATTTAAGTATGTGTTTTATTTTAATTAAGTATTTTATGTATTTTAGGGGCATCATAGTCATTTCACAATAAAAGAGAAATCAAATGGCAAAACAGACATCATTTTTAAACTCAGGACGATCGAAAACCTTAGGAGGAGCATAAAAGGAAAAATGACACTGTTCACATATGCGGTACTATTCACATGTACAAGTACTGTCTACGTTACTGTTCAAGACACTGTTCACATGTACGGATCGATTACGTGGCATTGACTGATGAGGTGTCAAGATCCTGTTGGACTAAAATTCTTATGTACTGTTGATAGTGACGTGGCAGCAAATTAGTGGATCAAAAACTGCACGTACGGTACATGCAACACATTGGATTATTACTTTGCAAAACCGCGCTACTGTTCAAACCGTGTTACTGTATAAACCGTGGTCAAACCGTGTTACTGTTCACGAGTACTGTTGACTTTACTGTTGACTGATGACGTGGCGCAATCCTGAGTGTCCAAACTGTTTTTAATCCGATGGCCATGATTTACTCGATGTATCTATAAAAAGGGGGTCTCCTCCCCTAATTTGGCCCCTCTGAATCCATTTTTGGAATTCTCTCTCTATCCTGTATTTTCTACGTATTTTAATAAATTTCCATTTTGTCCTTAGTTCAACTATGAGTGGCTAATTTTATTTCAAGCTTGGGTTGAAGGTGAAGTCTCAACATGTGTCATGGGCTTAATTTGGTAAATTTATTTTCTCTTCCCCTCTAGCTTTTGTGGATGTTTTGACTTCTCATCGACAAATAATAATAATCTTATCTAGTACCGCCCTGGTTTCACCGGTTCCCTAGTATAAGGTTATTGTTATTTGGCACGATAAGCCCTTAACACCATATTTATTAGAGCGTGGTTCATGAGGTGTGGATTCCCCCTTATGATTTAATTGGTATTAATAAGGATTATTTAGCCCATGATGCATGTTGATACGGATTCAGATACCCAAGTACTTCATTTCAATAGAATTCACTTCAATTTATTCTTGCCATTTTAATTTAAGTTTTAGCATATTACAAATTATTTCCACCACAATCCAATCACCCATTTACAAAACTAATTCTAAATATAATTAAAATCCACCTCCTCGTGGGATCGACACTCGTCACCATTAATCTATACTACAACAGATTCGTGCGCTTGCGAGTTCAATAAAATTTGCGCAACAGTTTTCAGTACATGAATGGTAAAAATAGATATTTTCTGGTTCAAAAAGATTGTTCGTTTTGATTAATTTCTTTCAAGGGTGTATGAGATTTTGCAAATAAATCTGAATGATTATAGATCCATTATAGGCAAGTTTAAGCTCGAGATGCTCTACTTGACCCATATATTCACTATCTATGGACGTACTTGATGATGAAATTGAAATATTACCTAAACAACTCAAGAGGTGGGGTTAGTTGGGTTTTTAAAAATTATAAAGTAATTAAATTAAAATTCAAATAGAATATCTAATGAAATTAAGTAAATAAAAAATAAATAAATATTAACAATGATATTGTAAAGAGAGAAGTGAAAGAGAATCAAACATCAGACTTTTGCCTATTTCAGTAAACTCTGCTTACGTCCACGCCTCCAAGCTCACCGGGCTTAAAGATTCCACTAGCAAGGCCTTGCACCCTAAGGCTCCAAAATCTTTACAAGGTGTAAATAAACCTTTACAACAAGAGGTTATCCCAAACCTGTTAACCCAAGTGTTTCCCACATTCTCTAACACTTAATTTGATGTTGAAGTAAAGAATATACAAAATTTTCTTTTACACAATGTATTTGTTTTCAAATGAAAGCTCAAAGTGTGATCTAATATGTTTTAAACACAAGAAGGATTGAATGCACAATATGAAGCTCGATGATTATAGAATCCTTTTTTTTTAAGTTGATTGAGCCTTTTTATAGTTGGAAAAGAAAACTAACTATTGTTGACTTTCTGGGCATAATTGAATTGTTGTTAATTGCCGTCAGATCACCATTTTGGCCTTGTCCAAGTTATTGTTATGCTGAAATTTAAATAGTGAATTCACAGTTCGGAGTTATCCGTTTATTGTTAAATTCCAGTAACTAATCTTCTCAAAATTGGCTTACCGTTTGGAGTTGTCAATTTGCCATTTAATTCTAGAAATCTGCAAGAAATTATCAGTTATCCATTTGTGCTAAATGGTTCACAGTTCTTAGTTAAATTTCTCTCTAGAATTTGTCGGTTAACCCTTTTTCAATAAATAGTTCACCGTTATCTTGCAGAATAAAACTATATGTTATCCTTATACAATCAATTTTCGTTATTTTTAAAGACTCCGACATTTTTAATATAGTTCGTTATCATCAAAATCAACATTATGGAAATATTGATGTTAACATTCTCCCCCTTTTTAAATGACGACAAACCTTCATGTATTAGAAATTGATTGCAAGATTTTATTGCAAGATATGCTCCTCCTGCAAGTCAGCTTCCCTTTCATCATAAAAAAGAAAAGATAGATGTAAAAAATGAAAAACAAATAGTGAGAAATCAGATATTAACCCTGCCATCCAAGTAGAAGTTTCAGCAAAACCTACCCCTATCAACAAGCATCTCCTCAAAAATAATTATTAGCAAGTTTACACCCAATTCATCAAATCAACACAAAATCACCAGATCACATAAATGAGCTATAGAAGCAAGGATTAATACTTAAGTTATCAAAAAAATAACCATGTAAACAGAAACTATCATTGAAAAATCAAATCATCATCACACAAACTATCATCCAAGATAAAAAAGTGACATAAATGTAAACATGTTTGTGCAAAATACATAAAGAGATAAATAAACTATAAACTACTATGGGGTTAGTGAGGAGAGCTAGGAGGTGGAATGTGAAAAGCAAAGAGAATACATTGTTGGCCATTTAGAAGTTGTTATTGTTGATCAAAGAGGTTGTTGAGTGTTAGAAAGTGCATATTTATAAAGGAGAAATCGTTATTTTATATATCAAGTATTGCTAACAACCGTTACTTTTATGTGTTTAAATTTCTTGTACTTTAATTATGTGTGTTTTATTTTAATTAAGTATTTGATGTATTTTAGGGGCATCATAGTCATTTCACAATAAACGAGAGATCAAATGGCAAAACGGACATCATTTTTGAACTCAGGACGGTCGAAAACCTTAGGAGGAGTATAAAAGGAAAAATGACACTGTTCACACGTACGGTACTGTTCACACGTATGGTACTATTCACATATACGGTACTGTTGTCGTTACTGTGCAAATAGTGGCGTTGACTGTACTGTGCAAATAGTGGCTGATGACGTGGCGAAATCCTGAGCGTCCAAACTGTTTTTAATCCGATGGCCATGATTTACTCGATGTAACTATAAAAAGGGAGCCTCCCCCCCCTAATTTGGTACCTCTGAATCCATTTTTGGGATTCATTTTCTGTAATTCTCTCTCTATCTTGTATTTTCTTCGTATTTTAATAAATTCCCATTTTGCCCCTAGTTCAACTATGAGTGGCTAATTTTCTTTCAAGCTTGGGTTGAAGGTGAAGTCTCAACATGTGTCATGGACTTGATTTGGTAAATTTATTTTCTCTTCCCCTCTAGTTTTTGTGGATGTTTTGACTTCTCGTCGACAAATAATACTAATCTTGTCTAGTACTGTCCTAGTTTCACCGGCTCCCTAGTATAAGGTTATTATTATTTGGCACGATAAGCCCTTAGCACCATATTTATTAGAGCGTGGTTCATGAGGTGTGGATTTCCCTCTCATGATTTAATTGGTATTAATATGGAATATTTAGCCCATGATGCATGTTGATACGGATCCAGATACCCAAGTACGTCATTTAATAGATTTACACTTCAATTTATTTCTGCCATTTTATTTCCAATTTCAGAATTTAATCTTGCCATTTTAATTTAAGTTTTAGCATATTTCAAATCATTTCCACCATAAATCCAACCATCCATTTACAGAATTAATTCTATAAATAATTAAAATCCACCTCCTCGTGGGATCGACACTCGCACCATTAAGCTATACTACAACAGATTCGTGCGCTTGCGAGTTCAATAAAATTTGTACAACAAGTTTTTGGTGCCGTTGCCGGGGAGGTAAGTAATTTTAATTCTTAGAATTAATTTTTGCGAATATTTCCATTTAATTTTCTTTTCTATTTTTTTTTTTAAAAAAAAATGAATCTACACTTAGAGGTTAGTGTTTCTTTTCTTTTTCTCTACTTTAAATTATGTAATTTAATTTTCAAGTTAATTTTTTTTCTTCTTTGTCATTTTTATTTATCTTATTAATTTATTTTTAGTTAGTTTATTTCACGTATTTGTTCTTGTGTTTTTATAGTAAGTTTGTAATAGCGCAACAAGGTTAGTATCGTAATTTCTCCTTCTTCTTTATTTGTTTTGCTCTTATTTTTATTTTATTTGTTTTGTTTTCCATTTATTCTTGTATTTCTTGTATGCATGGTCGTAGGTCATTATTACCCAATCTTGAACCTATAGACCTTGAATTAGAGAAAACACTTCGCACACACAAAAACATTAAAAACAAAATGGATTTACAAGCACCACAGGAGAGGCCATTTAAGGATTACTTCAGTCCTTTAGCTAATTTGAGCACATCATGCATACGGTACCCAAATGTAGCTGCTAGGAGTTTTGAATTAAAACCTAGTGTGTTAAATTGTCTCCCCACGTTCTATGGCCTAGAAAATGAGGACCCATACAATCATTTGAATGATTTTCATGCAATTTGTCAAACATTTAAATATGAGAATTTTTCAGATGATGATGTAAAACTTAGATTATTCCCATTTTCTTTAAAGGATAGAGCTCGTTCATGGCTTAATACATTACCTGCTAATAGTATTGCATCATGGGAACAAATGGTTACAAAATTTTTAAATAAATATTTCCCAGTTCATAAAACAAATGCTATTCGCAGGGAAATCTCGGAGTTTACCCAGAGAGATGACGAGCAGTTTTTCGAAACATGAGAGTGATTCAATGGGCTACTCTTGAAGTGTCCACATCATGGGTACGAGAAATGGCACCAATGCCAATACTTTTTAGAGGGCTTATTACCAAATGTGCAAGAATGGCTAATGGCGACAAGTGGAGGAGAGCTAATGTCAAAAAGTGCATCAGAGATTTGGGAATTCTTCCAGCGACAAGCAGATAATTCCCAACAACGGAGTCGATCACTCAGGAATACTCGAAGGGTTAAAGGAGTAAATGAGGTTCAAATTGGCGAGTCAACGTCAGGAATCAAAGAAGTCAAGGAGATGGTTGAAGGTCTTGCTCGACAAATAGCATCATTATCGACTGCTAAATCAACAGAGCCACATGACCTTGACTCATATCCAGATCAAGCCAATGCCATAAGAGTAATGAGAAAACCATCAAATTACAACCCATACTCCAACACTTATAACCCTGGATGGAGAGACCACCCCAATTTTTCATGGTCTCAAGGATTCCGACAAAATGGACCAGCAGCTCCAGCTCCACCAATGTAACCAATTGCTCAAAATCCTCAAGCCTCTCAGCCACCATTCAGACCATACAATCAGAATCAGAACCATAACTACTCTCAACCTAGACCATGGGAGGATGCATTCCAGAATCTTAGGAATGGACTACGCAACGAATTGAGAGCGGGCTTCAACTCACAAGCTCAATCAGTTTCAAGCTTGGAGAAGATGGTGGGACAACTTGCTTCTTCAGTTCAGACCTTGGCAATGACTGTTGAGAAAGGTAAATTTCCAAGTCAACCAGTGCCTAACCCTAAAGGAGTGCATGAAGCAAGTAGCAGTTCACCACAGCAGCATGGAGAGGTAAAAGCTGTCATGACCTTACGGAAAGGAAAAGAAGTCGACAATAAAGTGGAAATGCCAGTGACAAAAGACAATCAAATTGTACCTGTGAACGTTGAGGACTCATCACCAGAGGAAAAAGAAGACACCAACCCACGAGAATATGTTCCAAAAGCTCCATTTCCTCAGAGGTTAGCGAAAGGAAAGAAAGGAAAATCTACAGGTGAGATCCTCGAAATTTTCAAACAGGTAAGTGTTAACATCCCATTACTTGATGCTATAAAGCAAGTTCCATCTTATGCCAAGTTTCTTAAAGATCTGTGTACTAAAAAGAGAAATATGCATGTTTAAAAGAAGGCATTTTTAACAGAAAACGTTAGTTCTATACTCCAACATAAAATTTCTTTAAAATGCAAAGATCCAGGTTCCCCCACTATCTCATGTAGTATAGGGAACCACACAATTGAGAATGCTTTGTTGGATTTAGGAGCTAGTGTAAATTTGTTGCCTTATTCAGTTTTTGTGAAACTTGGACTGGGAGAATTACACCCAACTCCAGTGGTGTTACAACTTGCAGATCGGTCCACGAAAATACCTCGTGGTATTGTGGAGGACGTGCTTATCCAGGTAGACAAGTTTTATTTTCCTGTTGACTTCATTGTAATTGACACTCAACCAATACAGGATTCAAGAAAGCACATCCCTATTATCCTAGGCCGACCTTTCTTGGCAATTGCGGATGCTCATATTCAATGCAGAACTGGAAATATGCAGTTGTCCTTCGGCAACATGACTATGGAGCTGAACATCTTCAATATTGCCAAACAACCTCACAACACAGATGATGGAATTGTTGATGTGGACTTAATTGAAGCATTAGTTGATAACTCTTTTGTTTCAAACCTTAGTGATGATCCTTTACAAACATGTTTAACACACTTTGGTTTGGATTTTGATATTGACAGATCGGTCGATGAGGTCAACGCCCTACTTGACTCAGCACCATCTATGGACACTAATAAATGGAAGCCAAGAGTTGAACAACTAGCGCCATCAGAGAAGAAACTCATTCCATCATCAGAATCACCACCGAAACTCGAGCTCAAACCATTGCCCAACACTTTGGAATATGCATTTTTGGGGGACGAAAGTACTTTACCGGTAATCATCTCATCATCCCTCAATGACGAACAAAAAGGTAAGTTGTTGGATGTTTTAAAAGAACATAAAGGAGCATTAGGATGGACCATGACGGATATAAAAGGTATAAATCCAGTAGACTGCATGCATTACATTCACCTTGATGAAAATGCTAAATCTACTAGGGAAATGCAACGTCGGTTGAATCCTAATATGAAAGAAGTTGTTAGAACAGAAGTCCTTAAGCTATTAGACGCAGGTATCATTTACCCAATTTCTGATAGTTCACGGGTCAGTCCTGTACAAGTTGTCCCCAAAAAGTCAGGAGTCACTGTAGTTACGAATGCCGATAATGAATTGATACCAACTAGAGTAACTACAGGATGGCGTGTATGCATTGATTATAGAAAGTTGAATTCTGTCACACGTAAAGACCATTTTCCTTTACCATTCATCGATCAAATGCTTGATAGGTTAGCAGGTCACGAATTTTATTGCTTTCTAGATGGCTACTCAGGATATAATCAGATTCCCATAGCACCAAAAGATCAAGAGAAGACCACTTTCACTTGCCCTTTTGGCACTTTTGCATATAGGAGAATGTCATTTGGATTATGTAATGCACCTGCTACATTTCAACGATGCATGTTAAGCATTTTTTCTGATATGGTTGAACGATTCCTTGAGGTCTTTATGGATGACTTTTCTGTCTTTGGTGATTCATTTGATCAATGTTTACGTCATCTAACACTAGTTCTGCAGAGATGTATCGAAAAGAACTTGGTCTTAAATAGGGAGAAGTGCCATTTTATGGTAACACAAGGTATTGTTCTCGGTCACATCATTTCAAGCAAAGGTATTGAGGTTGACAAAGCCAAGGTGGATCTCATTTCCAATCTTCCTCCACCCAAAACAGTCAGAGAAGTAAGATCTTTCCTTGGGCATGCTGGTTTTTATAGACGTTTCATTAAAGATTTTAGCAAAGTTTCTAGACCCTTATGCAATTTACTTGCTAAGGATGCACCTTTTATCTTTAATGATTCATGTCTTGTGGCTTTTGAAAAATTAAAGTAATTGTTGACAACATCACCCATTATTCAGCCCCCAAACTGGAGCTTACCATTTGAGCTCATGTGTGATGCATCTGATTATGCAGTAGGAGCAGTATTAGGACAAAGAGTTGATCGAATTCCCCATGTTATTTATTATGCTAGTATGACATTGAATAATGCACAGTTGAACTATTCAACTACTGAAAAAGAAATGCTAGCAGTAGTGTTTGCATTGGAAAAATTTCGATCTTATCTCATTGGTTGTAAAATAATTGTGTTCACAGATCATGCTGCTCTGGAATATCTTCTCACGAAGAAAGATGCAAAAGCTAGACTAATTCGTTGGGTGTTACTTTTGCAGGAATTTGACTTGGAATTCAAAGATAAGAAAGGCACAGAAAATGTTGTAGCGGACCATCTCTCTCGTCTTCATTTTGACACAATTACAGAGCCACTAACATTGAATGAGTCCTTTCCAGATGAACAATTAATGAGTGTGGAAGTTTTACCTTGGTATGCTGATATAGTTAATTATCTTGTTACAGGCAAACTTCCAGAGCATTAGACTAAGCAAGACAAGGCCAAATTCTTTGCAGAAATAAAGAATTTCTTTTGGGATGACTCATATTTGTTCAAATATTGTGCAGACCAAATTGTCAGACGATGTGTCCCAGAAAATGAAATTCAGAATATCCTTTCATTCTGCCATGAACAAGCTTGTGGAGGCCATTTCAGTGCTAAGAAAACAGCGACTAAAGTTTTACAATGTGGTTTCTATTGGCCAACTATATTTCGAAACGCTTATACTTTTTGTTCTTCATGTCAACGAATGGGGAGCATTACACGAAGGAACATGATGCCACTAAATCCAATTTTAGTGGTTGAGATTTTTGACGTATGGGGTATCGACTTCATGGGACCCTTTCCCCCTTCTTTTGGCCATCAATACATCTTGGTAGCTGTTGATTACGTATCGAAATGGGTAGAAGCGATTCCATCCAGAACTAATGATCACAAAGTGGTGATAGGGTTTTTGAAAAGTAACATTGTTTCACGCTTTGGATTCCCTCGAGCGATAATCAGTGATGGTGGTGCCCACTTTTGCAATAAAGCATTCAAAGCTCTTTTGACAAAGTATTCAATCACTCATAAAGTGGCGACCCCGTATCATCCGCAAACCAGTGGCCAAGTGGAGATCTCCAATCGAGAACTAAA
This sequence comes from Citrus glauca, assembly GCA_029633175.1. Lineage (NCBI taxonomy): Eukaryota > Viridiplantae > Streptophyta > Magnoliopsida > Sapindales > Rutaceae > Citrus > Citrus glauca. Next base: position 20,411,514 of record JAQOOD010000002.1, on the reverse strand, counting down.
GCACATATTAGAAAAGACGGTGAGGCCGGACAGAAAAGATTGGTCATTAAGACTTGATGACGCATTATGGGCATATAGAACGGCTTTCAAGACCCCGATTGGGATGTCACCCTATAGGCTAGTGTATGGAAAAGCTTGCCACCTACCTGTGGAACTTGAGCATCGTGCATATTGGGCTATCAAGAAATTCAATTTTGACATGCATCAAGCCAACTCAGAAAGAAGATTACAATTGGCAGAACTTGAAGTAATTCGTAATGACGCGTATGAAAATGCCAAAATTTACAAGCAACGAATGAAAGTCTTCCATGATAAGCATATTATGAGAAAATCTTTCACTCCAGGTCAGAAAGTACTTTTATTCAACTCTCGCTTGCACCTATTCCCAGGTAAGTTACGCTCTCGATGGTCTGGTCCATTTATTGTTCATACTGTTTTTCCACATGGGGCAATTGAAATTAAAGACCCAAAGAACGGTGTCACATTTAAAGTTAATGGTCAAAGATTAAAGCCATATCTAGAGTACCAACCACATGGAGAAGACACCGAAATAAATTTGAGTGACCCACCAGATTTGAATTGATTTTCTCTTTTCGGTGATTTGATTTTTCTTTCTTTCTTTATTTTTATTCTTTTGTTAATTGAATTTATTTTTGCATAAGTGTGTTTCTTTTGTCATTAAGTTTTCTCTTATCATTGTTAATCATGAGTCTCTTACTTAGACCGTTCCTCCTGAACATTCTTAAACCACTTCAACGTGTCAAAACTCATCTCAAAAGACAGATTCAATCTTGTAAAACACATCGCATTTGGGCTCTACAACCACCAGAGTTAGTAGCCTATGTTGAGGGTTTAGAACGTCAACTCAGAGACATTGAGAAAAGTGTTTACGAAATCCAGTTGGAACTTGAGGTAAATTCAATAAGAGGACGATTTTAATTTTCTTTGTGTGTTTCAATTTGTTTTTTTGTTTGTGTGCTTTAGTTTGTTACCCCGGTGAAGTGGCGGATAACGGTACTCCGTGACAATCAAGTCGGTTACTTCAGTTTCCCATAATAACTGATATTCTGAGGTGAAAGAATGGACAGAACCGAGATTCTAGCGAAGCTTCACAAGCGATTCCCTTCACTCCCTCAGAATGCCCTCCTTACGATCTACAAAACTCGGTCCGAACGCATGCGACTGCTTATGAGGAATAACATACCTGCTGACATCCGTTGGTTAATTGAAGCAAAAGTACGATTGGCAGGTGAGTTACCTCCAAAATTTATTGCATACATGCCTGGTTGTGGGAAAGGAAACTATGCAAGAAAACGACGAGCTCGAAGAATTTCTGTTGCTTGTCATAAGTGTGCCAGAATGAATTGCAATAAAAACCGTTGTTCTTTAGGAATGGTATCTGATAACAGGGAAGATAAAATTCAATTCATTAGGGATGCCTTGAATAAGGAGTCATTGGATGATATCCTTTTGTCTCTTGAAACGCATCCCAGTGGATATGTGCAAGGAGCGATTCTCCAGTTATGGCCATTATTCCAGAAAGAACATGCACGATATAGTCTCGGGAATCTGACTATAAAAGACCCTGTTTGCCAGTTTATAAGAAAATTGGATGGGAAGCCTATCCTCGACCCATAGAGGGCGTTCAAGCCGTTTCTGGACGTAAAACCAGAGGAAGATGTGAGCCACAGTCGCAACTACCTATCAATATCCTTTTACTTTACTGTTATTTTATTTTATTTCACTGTTGCTTTATCAGTGCATTATTGTCTTTAATAATTTTCTTACTGTTTGTTTTTACTGTTTGCTTTTTGACTATCGAGCCATGTGCTTTACGCGTTTTTGACATTGACCCGCCACCTCATACACAGTTGTGATCCATTGTCACCAAGAATCTTAAATATGACATTTTGTTAAGCACTCACAAATTGTTTTTTAGAAATATCCCAATGGCAGCTACTCCCAATAGACAATTCAAGAACATTTGTGTGCTTTCTGGATTTACCTATGGCAAACATAAAGAGTTCGTTGATGTAGCCATAGATCTTGGTCGAAACATAGCAGAGAGAAAATTACACTTAGTGTATGGAGGAGGTAACCGAGGGTTATCAAAATTGGTCTCAGAAGCTGCTCTTGTCAGAGGAAGCCAAGTGTTAGGCATCATCCCTAGAGTCCTAAAACCTTTGGGCAGTGTGTCTGACTCCACGATTGGAGAAGAATTAGTCGTCTCAGGTATGCAAGAACGGATAACTGAAATGCTCGATCATGCTGATGCTTTTATTTTCCTGCCAGGAGATCTTGCAACACTAGAGGCACTTATCACACTAGCATCTTGGGCCCAACTGCACATTCACCAGAAACCCATCGGTTTGTTAAATGTCAATAATTTTTATGATGGCTTTATCGCATTTCTTAACCATGCAATAAAAAACTACTTTATTCCTTCCAGTGCGAAAAAACTTTTTATTTGTGCTCACACTGCTAATGAGCTACTTGACATGTTACAAGCTTATAAACCAGAGCGAGACCCCTGGAGCTTTGTGTTGGAGCGTTCAAATAATGATGGTAACAATAGCCGCAGTAAGAAGTACAAATTAGATTTAACTCTTCGCCTGTAAATATTTTCTTCTGTGTTGCACCAACCAGGTGATGTCTTTTAAACTCTACTTCTTTTCTTTAAAACATTGAGGACAATGTTTCGTTCTGGTTGGGGGGAGGGAATAATGGACAATTGTGGAATCTTGGTTAAGTTTTTACTAATTTTTTGTTGTAGAAACTAACTGTTGCTAACTTTTTGTGTTGAAGATGGCTGAATATAGAGTGTAGTGACTCTAGAAACGCATCTTCATCGTTTGAAAAAAAAATAAAAAAATAAAAAAAATTTAAAAACAAAAAATTTTAAATATTTTATTTTTCTTTGTTATGTTTTGATGTTCATTTTTCTTTTTCTTTTTTAATTTCTCCTTTATAAATATACATTTTCAAACAAAATTTTTTTGAGTCAAAGATGGCTGAATATAGAGTGTAGTGCCTCTAGAAACGCATCTTCTTAAAAAAAAAATTCGTTTTCTATCATTTTCTAATTAATTTTTCTGCATCATTCTCACATTTCTGCATGCATATTTTCTTTTTACGTTTAGAATAGGTTGGGGGGTAGGGTGTTGTTTAAAAAAAAAACATTTTTTTTATTTGTTTTAACATTGGATAACATGATGATTTCAAATTTTAGTATTTGTATTATCTTTAGTCTGAAGTGATGTTACACTATGTTTGCTACTCTACATGTTGATGTCGGAGACAAAAATGAGTTGCTTGAAGGAATGAACATGTCATAATAAATACCAAGTGAGTTTTTGAGCCTATTATTTTTCTTGGAGAGTAACCCTTTTGCCCATTCTTTATATACCTTAGCAGTTTATTATTGTATACACGATCTCTAGATTTCTTTTGAGTTAACCTTAAAAAAAAATTAAAAAAAAAGAGTGTGTTGTTACATTTGGAAGCCCATTTAATTAGTAGATATGGAAGATTATTTAGAGTCCTAAAAGATGATGGAAAGGCCCTCTTTGATCCGTTTGAGCCTTTGTAGTCATCCCTTTTATGAATATCCATAGTTAGCCCTTTTGAGCCTTAAAAAAAAAAAACTTTTCTTTCTCAATTTATTATCTTGACCCACTCCGATTTGGAGTATTACCCAATATCTTACAAGATCCATCACCTTTTTATGTTTGAGAAAACTGTAAATAAATATTTTGTATATTAAAGTTATGCCTAGTTAAAAAAAAAAAAGAAACAAGAATTGTTGCTTCAAAAAAAAATAATAATAATAGGTGAAATCCACCTTGCAACTTTCAAAGAAAAAAACTTCTATGCATTTTTCTCAAACATACATTTTGTCTTCCTTATTTCCCTTCTTTGTTAGCTATGTCCCTAGCCTACGTTACGTCCTAATAAAAGTCCTTCTTGATTTTAGGGAACTATAGTCTGAAGTAGAAGCTAGTTATATGGGCTAAAAAGATGTAGTGATGCATAAAAAAAATAATAATAATAAATAAAATGGGTTGACTAGCATTTTTATTTGACTGGAGATCGTATTATTTCTAAGTTAAGGGCATATTTCTTTTTGGTGAGAGCATGTGAGACCACTTCTTATTATTTTCTCTCAATTACCATTCATTGGAGTGACTATTTTTATTTGGGTTTAATTTCTTTGTGAGAGTGTCACTACTTCCAGTGAGATTTTGGGGTTTAACATGTCATTCTTAAAGGTAGCTACAACAAAGTCTATTGGGCTGATTCATGTGGATGGTTGATGTGGGTGTGATGTTTCTTTAAACTTGAGATAATGCTTATACTTTTATTTGATTGTTATCATTAATCTGATTGAATAAAAAGAGGTTAAAAAAAATCATTTTTTGAATTTTTGTTTTCGCTTTATTTGCTAGGGACTAGCAATAAGCTGGTTGGGGGGTGTGTTGAGTGTTAGAAAGTGCATATTTATAAAGGAGAAATCGTTACTTTATATATCAAGTATTGCTAACAACCGTTACTTTTATGTGTTTAAATTTCTTGTACTTTAATTATGTGTGTTTTATTTTAATTAAGTATTTGATGTATTTTAGGGGCATCATAGTCATTTCACAATAAACGAGAGATCAAATGGCAAAACGGACATCATTTTTGAACTCAGGACGGTCGAAAACCTTAGGAGGAGTATAAAAGGAAAAATGACACTGTTCACACGTACGGTACTGTTCACACGGTCGAAAACCTTACTGTGCAAATAGTGGCGGTTGACTGTACTGTGCAAATAGTGGCTGATGACGTGGCGAAATCCTGAGCGTCCAAACTGTTTTTAATCCGATGGCCATGATTTACTCGATGTAACTATAAAAAGGGGGCCTCCCCCCCTAATTTGGTACCTCTGAATCCATTTTTGGGATTCATTTTCTGTAATTCTCTCTCTATCTTGTATTTTCTTCATATTTTAATAAATTCCCATTTTGCCCCTAGTTCAACTATGAGTGGCTAATTTTCTTTCAAGCTTGGGTTGAAGGTGAAGTCTCAACATGTGTCATGGGCTTGATTTGGTAAATTTATTTTCTCTTCCCCTCTAGTTTTTGTGGATGTTTTGACTTCTCGTCGACAAATAATACTAATCTTGTCTAGTACTGTCCTAGTTTCACCGGCTCCCTAGTATAAGGTTATTATTATTTGGCACGATAAGCCCTTAGCACCATATTTATTAGAGCGTAGTTCATGAGGTGTGGATTTCCCTCTCATGATTTAATTGGTATTAATATGGAATATTTAGCCCATGATGCATGTTGATACGGATCCAGATACCCAAGTACGTCATTTAATAGATTTACACTTCAATTTATTTCTGCCATTTTATTTCCAATTTCAGAATTTAATCTTGCCATTTTAATTTAAGTTTTAGCATATTTCAAATCATTTCCACCATAAATCCAACCATCCATTTACAGAATTAATTCTATAAATAATTAAAATCCACCTCCTCGTGGGATCGACACTCGCACCATTAAGCTATACTACAACAGATTCGTGCGCTTGCGAGTTCAATAAAATTTGCACAACAGAGGTCATGTTGCTAATCAATAATATGCTGCCGTTGAAGCTAAAAAGTAGGACAAGTTTGAAGCTACTGTTGCTGCTATTCGAAGAGTGATCGAACCTTGGCCAACAACTACTGCACAAGGCCTTCAAGGGCTAAATGATTCTCTAGAGCTTGGGGTTAAATGATTCTCTAGAGCTAGAGGCTGATTAGTATCCATCACATGCTCTTTAGAATCAAGCTCTACTGGAGGTTGTTCTGCTATTGGAGACTATGAAACCTGAGCTCTAGCTTCCTGCATGTCAAAGTTGAATTTCTTGATGGCTTAGTATGCACGATGCTCGAGTTCCAAAGGTAGGTGACAAACTTTTGCATACACTAACCTATAGGGTGACATCTCAATCGGGATCTTGAAAGCTGTTCTATATGCCTATAATGCATCATCGAGTCTCAATGATCAATATTTTATGTCTGGCCGCACCATTTTTCTATTATGTGTTTTATTTCTCGATTGAAGATCTCGACTTGGCCATTGGTTTGCGGATGATATGGGGTCGCCACTTTGTGGGTGATAGAATACTTTGTTAAAAGAGTTTTGAGTGATTTATTACAAAAGTGGGCACCACCATCATTGATTATTACTCGAGGGATTCCAAAGCATGAAACAATGTTGCTTTTCAAAAATTTTATCACCACTTTGTGATCATTGGTTTTACATGGAATTGCTTATATCCATTTCGATACGTAGTCAACAGCAACCAATATGTATTGATGGCCTAAACAAGGTGGAAAGGGTCTCATAAAGTCGATATCTCATACATAAAAAATCTCAACTACTAAAATTGGATTTAGTGACATCATATTACTTCGTGTAATGCTCCCCATTTGTTGACATCACATGAAGAGCAAAATGTATAAGCATCTCAAAATATAGCTGGCCAATAGAAACCACATTGTAAAACTTTAGTAGTTATTTTCTTCGCGCTGAAATGGCCACCATAAGCTTATTCATTACAGAATGAAATAATAGTTTGAAATTTATTTTTTGGGACATATCATCTGACAATTTGATTTGCATAATACTTGAACAGATAAGGGTCATCCCTAAAGAAATTCTTTATTTTTGCAAAAAAATTGGCTTTTTCTTACTTGGTCCAATGCTCTGGAAGTTGATCTGTAACAAGATAATTAACAACCACACTTATCAATTGTTCATCTAGAAATGACTCATTCAATGTTAATGGTTCTGTAATTGTGTCAAAATTGAGACGAGAGAGATGGTCAGCCATAATATTTTTTGTGCCTTTCTTATATTTGAATTCCAAGTCAAATTCCAGCAAAAGTAACACCCAACGAATTAATCTAACTTTTGAATCTTTCTTTGTGAGAAGATATTTAAGAGCAGCATGATCGGTGTACACAATTATTTTATAACCAATGAGATAAGATCAAAATTTCCCTAATGCAAATACTACTGCTAACATTTCTTTTTCAATGGTTGAATAATTCAATTGTGCATCATTCAATGTCATACTAGTATAGTAAATAACATGGGGAATTCGATAAACGTTTTGTTGTAATACTGCTCCTACTGCATAATTAGATGCATCACACATGAGCTCGAATGGAAAGCTCCAGTTTGGGGGCTGAATGATGGATGATGATGTGAACAGCTGCTTTAGTTTTTTCAAATGCCACAAGACATGAATCATCAAAGACAAAAGGTACATCATTAACTAGTAGATTGCATAAGGATTTAGAAACGTTGTTAAAATCTTTAATGAAATGTCTATAAAAACCAACATACCCAAGAAAATATATTACTTCTCTAACTGTTTTAGGTGGAGGAAGATTGGAAATGAGATCCACCTTGACTTTATCAACCTTAATACCTTTGCTCGAAATGATATGACCGAGAATAATATCTTGTTTTATCATAAAATGGCACTCTTCTCAATTTAAGACCAAGTTCTTCTCTATATATCTCTGCAGAACTAATATTAAATGATGTAAACATTGATCGACATAAAGACTTCAAGGAATCGTTCAACTTATCAGAAAAAAATGCTTAACATGCATCGTTGAAATGTAATAGATGCATTACATAATCTAAATAGTATTCTCCTATATGCAAAAGTGCCAAAAAGACAAGTAGAAATGGTATTCTCTTAATTTTTTAGTGCTATGGGAATTTGATTATATCCTGAGTAGCCAGAAAGCAATAAAATTCATAACCTATTGATCTATCAAGTATTTGATCGATAAATGTTAAAGGAAAATAGTATTTATGTGTGATAGAATTCAACTATTTATAATCAATGCATACGTGCCACCCTGTAGTCACTCTAGTGGGTATCAATTCATTATCAATATTGGTAACTGCTATGACTCCTGACTTTTTAGGGACAACTTTTACAGGATTGACCCATCAACCATAAAAAATGGGGTAAAGGATACTTGCGTCTAATAAGTTAAGGGTTTCAGTTCTAACAACTTCTTTCATGTTAGGATTTAATGGACATTGCATTTCCCTAGTAGGTTTAGTATTTTCATCAAAGTGAATGTAATGCATGCAGTCTACTAGGTTTATACCTTTTATATTGGCAATGGTCCATTCTAATGCTCCTTTGTGCTCTTTTAAAACTTCCAATAGCTTACCTTTTTGTTCGTCATTTAGGGATGATGAGATGATTACTGGCAGAATGCTTTCTTCCCCCAAGAATGCATATTCTAAAGTGTTGGGCAATGGTTTGAGCTCAAGTTTTGGTGGTGATTCTAATGATGGGCTGAGTTTATTCTTTGATGGTGCTAATTGTTCAACTCTTGACTCTCATTTATTAGTGTCCATAAATGGTGTTGAATTAAGTAAGGCATTGACCTCATCAACTAATCTGTCAATATCAAAATCCAAACCAAAGTGAGTTAAATATGTTTGTAAAAGGTCATCACTAAGGTTTGAAAGAAAAGTATTATCAATTATTTAATCCACATCAACAATTCAATCTTTTTCATTGTGAGGTTGTTTCGCAATGTTGAAGATATTTAGCTCTATAGTCATGTTGTCAAAGGACAACTACATATTTCCAGTCCTATATTGAATGTGAGTATCGGCAGTTGCCAAGAAAGGTCAGCCTAGGATAATGGGGATGTGCTTTCTTGTATCCTGGACTGGTTGCGTGTCAATTATAATGAAATCAACAAGAAAATAAAACTTGTCTACTTAGATAAGCACGTCCTCCACAATACCATAAGGTATTTCATAGATCGATCTGCAAGCTGTAACACCACTGGAGTTGGGTGTAATTCTTCCAGTATAAGTTTCACAAATATTCAATAAAGCAACAGATTTACACTAGCTCCTAAGTCCAACAAAACATTCTCAATTGTATGGTTCTCAACACTAAATGAGATAGTGGGGGAGCCTAAGTGTGTTGGAGTATAAAGCTAACTTTTTTTTTTTTTACTAAAAATGCCTTATTTTAAATGTGAATGTGTCTCTTTTTACCAGAAGAGTCTTTAAGAAACTTGACATTAGATGACACTTGTTTTATAGTATTAAGTAAAAGGATGTTAACGTAGTACCTATTTAAAGATTTCAAAATCTCACATGTAGATTTTTCTTTCTTTTTTTTAGCTAACCTTTGAGGAACTAGATCTTTAAGAATGTATTCTTGTGGCTTTGTTTTTTCTTTCTCCTATGATGATGAATCCTCAGCATTTATAGGTATAATTTAAGTTGCTTTTGTCACCGGCATCTCTAATTTGTTGTCGACTTCTTTTCCTTTCCACAAGGTCATGACGGCTTTGACTACTCCATGCTACTGAGCTGAACTAGTATTTGCTTCATGCACTCTTTTAGGATTAGGCACTGGTTGACTTGGGAATTTACCTTTCTCAACAGTCACTGCCATGTTTTGAACTGAAGAGGAAAGTTGTCCCACCATCTTTTCAAGGTTTGAAACTGATTGAGTTTGTAAATTGAAGCCTGATCTCATCTCATTTCGTAGTTTATCAATGGTGTGGTTCTGTGGCTCAATCGTGGAGTGAGTAATATTCTTGAAGTTTTGGAATGCATCCTCCCATGGTCTGGGTTGAGAGTAGTTCTGGTTCTGATTATATGGTCTAAATGGTGGCTGAGAGGCTTGAGGAACTTGAGGAATTTATTGCATTGGTGGAGCTGAAGCTATTGGTCCATTCTGTTGGAACCCTTGAGACCATGAAAAATTATGGTGGTCTCTCCATACAGGATTATATGTGTTGGAGTAAGGATTGTAGTTTGATAGCTTTCTCATTACACCTATGGCATTGGCTTGATTTGGGTATGAGTAATGATCATGTGGATCTGTTGATTTAGCAGCTATTAATGATGCTATTTGTCTAGAAAGACCTTCAACCATCTCTTTAGTTTCTTTAATTTCTGAACTTGACTCGCCAATGTAAACCTCATTCACTCTCTTAATTCTTATAGTATTCCTAAGTGATCGACTCCATTGTTGGGAATTATTTGCTTGTCGTTGGGAGAAATCTCTAATCTTTGATGCACTTTTTGACATTAGCTCTCCTTCACTTGTTGCCATTAGTTATTCTCGCACACGCGACAATAATTCCTCCAAAACGTATTGGCATTGGTGTCATTTCTCGTACCTATGATGTGAACACTTCAAGAGTAGCCCATTGAATCGTTCCTATGCTTTAAAAAACTGCTCGTATTCTGTCTGGGTAAACTTTGAAATTTCCCAATAGCATCAGTTTCATGCACTGGGAAGTATTTATTCAAAAATTTTGCTACCATTTGTTCCCATGATGTAATGTTGTTAACAGTCATTATATTAAACCATGAACGAGCTCTATCCTTTAAAGAAAATGGAATAATCTAAGTTTAACATCATCATCTGAAAAATTCTCATATTTAAAAAGTTTGACAAATAGCATGAAAATCATTCAGATGATTATATGGGTCTTTATTTTTCAGGCCATAAAATGTTGGGAGACAATTTAGCACACTAGATTTTAACTCAAAACTCCTAACAGCTACATTTGGGTATCTTATGCATAATGTACTCAAGTTAGCTAAGGGACTAAAGTAATCCCTAAATGGCATCTCTTGTGATGGTGGCTGTTGTTATTGCAAATTCATTTAAATTTTATTTTTAATTACAACGTGTTTATGTGTGCGAAGTGTTTTTTCCAGTTCAAAGTCTATGGACACAAGATTAGGTAATTGTGACTTTCGACCATGCATACAAAAAGTACAAAAAAAAACTTAGAACAAAATTAATAAAAATAAAGAAGGAGAAATTATTGTGCTAACCTTATCAGGCTGTTACAACCTTACTATGAAACACACTCAACTGTTATAAAACAAATACGTGAAATATATCAACTAAAATTAACATAACTTAATAAATTAACAGGAAAAATTAAAAATTACAAAGAAAATAACTTGAAAATTAAATTATAGAAATTTAAAGAGAAAAAGAAAAGAAACACTTACCTCAAATTGTAGATTGACTTACTTCTTCTTTTAAAAAAATTACAAGAAAACAAAAAAAATATTTTATAAAAAATTAATTCTATGAATTAAAATAACTTACCTCTCCGGCAACGGCGCCAAAAAATTGTTGTGTAAATTTTATTGAACTTGCAAGCGCACGAATCTATTGTAAAATAGATCAATGGTGACAAGTGTCGATCCCACGAGGAGATGGATTTTAATTATGTATAGAGTTAATTTTCTAAGTGGATGATTGGATTTGTGGTGGAAGTAATTTAGATTATCCTAAAATTTAAATTAAAATGGCAATAATAAATTAAAGTGAAGTGTATTAAAAGGAAACACTTGGGTATCTGAATCTGCATCAACATGCACCATATGCTTAATATTCCTTATTAGTGCCAATTAAATCATGAGAGAGGTTTCCACTCCTCATGAACCTCACTCTAATCAATATGGTGCTAAAGGCTTATCATGCCAAATAGTAATAACCTTGCACTAGAGAGTCGGTTATACCAGCACGGTATCTAGACAAGATTATTGCTATCTGTTGATGAAAAATTAAAATATCCACATAAATCAAAGTGGAAGAGAAATTAAATTTACCAAATAAAGTCCATGGAACATGTTGAGACTTTACCTTCAACCCAAGTTTGAAAGAAAATTACTCTCATAATTAAACTAAGGGTAAAATGAAAATTTATTAAAATATGTAGAAAATATAAGATAGAGAAGGAATTACAAAAAATTGAACTCAAAATTGAATTCAGGGATGTCGAATTAAGGGGAGAAGCCCCCTTTTATAGTAATAATGAGTAAATCATTGCCATTGGATTAAAATAATTTAGACGCTCAGGATTGCGTCACGTGGCACGTTATGATTGGATAAAACACATCATTAGAGTTGTTATTCTATGTAATGCATGTATCGTATGAATCTGTTTTTGGTCCAATGATATACTGTCACGTCAACGGGCAACTCTACATAATCATTTTAGTCCAATAGGATCGCGACACATCATCAATCAATGCCACATCAGCATACCGCAAATGAACAATACCGTGAACAAAATCATATATGTGAACAGTATCGTATATGTGAATAATGTCATTTATCTTTTTATACTCCTCCTAACGTTTTCGACTGGCCTGAATTTAAAATTGCTATCCGTTTTGCTATCTGGTCTTTCGTTCATTGTGGAATGACCATGATCCCCCTTAAAATACATAAAATACATCATTATAATAAAACACACATAATTAAATTACAAGGGATTTAAATACATAAAAGTATGCATGTTAGTGAGACTTTGAGTGTAAAATGATGATTTTCTCCTTTATAAATATATACTTTCTAACATTCAACATGGTCTAATCAAAACACAATTCAAAACATAGCATACAATATTAATGGCTTCGACCCACAAATATTTTGGCAATGCATTTGTATTCAACATGGCTCTAGCCATTTCTTGAATGGATCTATTCTTTCTCTTAACCACTCCATTTTGTTGTAGGTTTCTTGGTGATGAAAATTGATGTTCTTTGCTAAGGTTGTTGCAAAAATTTTTGAAATCATGATTTTCAAATTCTCCACCATGATCACTTCTGATGTAAGAAATAGCATAGCCTTTTTCATTTTGAATCTTTTTACAAAATATTTTAAAAACATCAAAGGTATCATCTTTACTAACTAAGAATAATATCCATGTGCATCTAGAATAATCATCAAGAATTTCATTCATACTACTTACCACTCAGACTTGTATATATAGAAGGTCCAAATAAATTCATATGAAGAAGTTGAAGTGGAAACATAATTCTCATTTTTTAAAGAAGTTTTGATTTATTTTCTAAGTTGACAAGCTTCACAAATTCTTTCTTTTTCAAAACCAATTTTTGGAAGACCTTTAACTAAATCATTCTTTGAAAATTTTGAAATCAAATCCATACTTACGTGACCTAATCTTCTATGTCATAACCAATTGTCATCTTGTAAAGTTGAAAAACACTTATCATGTGTTGATGCACAATTTGTATATATTAACACATTTTTTTTTCCAACAAACAAAACTTTGTTATCCCATGCATTCTCAATAACACATTTAGTTTTATAAAAATAACTCTATAGCCTTTATCACATAATTGACTAACAATAAGTAAGTTGTGTTTTAAATTTTCAACTAACACACATTTTCAATAAAGTTAGAGGAATCTTTGCGAACATTACCAATACCAATAATCTTTCCTTTAGAATTATCTCCAAAGGATACTTCTCACCGGTTCAATCTTGGTGAAACTCGAAAATAAAGAGTAATTACCTATCATATGTCCCATGCATTCGTTGTCCAAGTATCATTTATTTTCTTCTTTGATCCATGTAGAAGAAATCTCAAGTTTTAGGTACCCCAAGTCCTTGAGAGTTAGTAATGATTCCATTTGGAACCCAAACACATTTAATTCTATAATATGAATTTTTCTTCACTGGATATTTATAACTTATTTGTCCATTTCGATTGTGATAATGACATAAATTTGATCATTAATGGATGTAGTCTTCACAAAGTAATTCTTATAATATCGTTGTTTCAAATTTGGCTTATAGCCAATATTTCCTTTGTCAAAAACACATTTTTAAAAGCCAAGCATGTTCCCTAAAATCTTTTACCCATTTGTAAATTTTAAGACAATATCATTAAGCTCATTGCACTTTTCCTTGAGCATTTCATTTTCCTTTTTCAAATAATCATTAAGTGAACTTTCATGTTCAAATGCATTGCTTTCTTTGTAAGATATAATCTCATCATGCAACTTTTTATTCTCTAATTCGAAACATTTAACCTTTGTATTTAAAAATTCGTTCTTACTTGAAATTTCTAAACTTTTCTTTTTAAGACAAACATTTTTTATTCCAATCTTCTTTAAATCACAATCCAATTAAGTGAATGCTTCAAACAGTTCATCATAAGAAGGAAGATTATTTACCTCATCAATTTATTCTCTTATTGCTATAAGTGATAGGTTTGATACTTCATGTGATTTCTTCTCATTAAGGTCTCCTCATCGCTATCATCCCAAGTTGCCGCCATAAGTTTCTTCTTGTGTTTGCTGAGAAGAGGACATTATGATTTTATATGTCCAACCTTCTTGCATTCAAAGCATATGATTGGCTTTTTCTTTTTCTTTCAATTTTTAAAGTTCCCGAACTTTCTTCACTCATTGGATCTCTTGATGAGCTTCCTAAATTTTCTTGCTATCATAATCATATCTTCATCTTCAATTTCGCTTTGTTCATTGCTTTTTGATCTTGAAACTTTAAGGGTAATGCTCTTCATTTTTTTGTAATCTTCATCACCTCTTCAGTTGTTAAATCTTCTTCACAGGAAATAAGTGAGCTAATTAAATCATAAATAATTAGAGCATTTAAATCCTTGGCTTCTTCAATGAAAATTCTCTTAAGTCTTTGCTCTTTTAGTAAGGACGTAATGATTTTCTTTATCTTCTTATTATTAGAAAAGGTTTTTTTCTAGAGCTCTTAGAGTGCTTAAAATATACGTGAATAAAATATACATGGAATAAACACTCTCATTCTGTTCCATTTGGAACAATTAGTATTGCCTAGTATATATTCTAATTTTAGACTCTTTGACTTGATTTGTACCTTCATAAACTACCTTAAGCTTCTTTTAAATCTTATATGCACTAGAATAACCTGAAACTTTATGGAATTCCTTCTTATTTAAGGCACAAAACAAGCATTCATGGCTTTTGAATTTAAAGAACCCTTCTTTTTTCTGCATTACTCCATTAACGTGAAAGATTTTGAATTTCTTCCTATTGTGCAAATTTTATTGAACTCACAAGTGCATGAATCTATTGTAGTATAGATTAATGGTGACGAGTGTCGATCCCACGAGGAGGTGGATTTTAATTATATGTAGAATTAATTTTGTATGAGGATGGTTGGATTTGTGGTGAAAATGACTTAGATTATCCTAAAATTGGAATTAAAATGGCGAGAATAAATTGAAGAGTAATCTATTGAAATGACGTACTTGGGTATCTGGATCCATATCAACATGCACCATGGGCTAAATATTCCTTATTAATGTCAATTAAATCATGAGGGGGGAATTCACACCTCATGAACCACACTCTAATCAATATGGTGCTAAGGGCTTATTGTGTCAAATAATAATAACCTTGTACTAGAGAGACAGTGAAACCAAGGCGATACTAGACAAGATTATTATTATTTATCGATGAGAAGTTAAAACATCCACAAAAACTAGAGGGGAAGAGAAAATAAATTTACCAAATAAAGCCCATGACACATGTTGAGACTTCACCTTCAACCCAAGCTTAAAAGAAAATTAGCTACTCATAATTGAACTAGAGGCAAAAAGGAAATTTATTAAAATACGTAGAAAATATAAGATAGAGAAGGAATTACAAAAAATGAAGTCCAAAAATGGATGTAGAGATGTCAAATTTATGGTGAAAGTGACTTACATTATCCTAAAATTAGAATTAAAATGGTGAGAATAAATTAAAGAGAAATCTATTGAAATGACATACTTGGGTATTTGGATTCGTATCAACATGCACCATCGCCATCGGATCGAAAACATTTCGGATGCTCAAAATTGTGCCACGTCATCAGTCAACAGTACGTGGCTTGACCACGCGGGTGAACAATAACACGGTTTGACCCGGCTTGAACAGTGACGCGGTTTGGTTGAAAATAATCCTGTGTAATGCATGTACTGTACGCGAGATTTTTGGTCATTGATATACTGCCACGTCATCGATTAATAGTGCATAAAAATTTTAGTCCAACAGATCGTGACACCTCATCAGTTAATGTTATATCATTGGTTAATGCCATGTCATCGATCCGTCTATGTGAACAGTGTGATGAACAGTAACGTAGACAGTACCGTACATGTGAATAGTACTATTTTTCTTTTTATGCTCCTCCTAAGGTTTTCGACCGTCCTGAGTTCAAAAGTGATATTCGTTTTGCTGTTTGATCTCTCGTTCATTATGAAATGGCTATGATGCCCCTAAAGTATATAAAATACTTAATTATAATACAACACACAAATTAAATGACAAGAAGTTTAAATACATAAAAGTAAGGGTGTTAGTAAAACTTGAAGTGTAAAATGAAGATTTTCTCTTTCATAAATATACATTTTCTAACACTCAACATATCCCCCAACTGACTTATTGCTAGTCCCTAGTAAATAAAGCGAAAACAAAATTCAAATCCAAAATGATTTTTTTTTAACGAATCATGTTTATTCGATAAGACTAATGATAGTAATCAAATAAAAGCATAAGTATTATCTCCAGTTTAAAGAAACATCACACCCATATCAACCATCCACATGAATCAGCACAGTAGACTTTGTCATAGTTACTTTCAAGAATGACATGTCAAACCCCAAAATTTCACTGGAAGTAGTACACTCTCACAAAGAAATTAAACCTAACAAAAATAGTTACTCCAATGAATGGTGATTGAGAGAAATAATAAAGAAGTGATATCACATGCTGTCACCAAGATGAAATAAATATGCCCTCAGCTTAGAAATAATACGATCTCAAGTCAAATCAAAATCGTAGTCAATCTAATTTATTTTATTATTTTTTATGCACCACTACATCTTTTTAGCCCATATAACTAGCTTTTACTTCAGACTATAGTTCCCTAAAATCAAGAAAAACTTTTATTAGGACGTAACGTAGGTTAGGGACATTGCTAACAAAGGAGGGGAAATAAGGAAGATAAAGTGTATGTTTGAGAAAAATACAGAGATTTTTATTTTGTTGTTTTTTTTTGGAATTTGCAAGGTGGATTTCACCTATTATTATTATTTTTACTTTTTTTCTTTTTTTTGAAACAACAATTTTTATTTTTGTTTTTTGTTTTTTTCTTTTGTTTGGCACAATGTCACTGAACAAAATAATTATTTACATTTTTCTCAAATATAAATAGGTGATGGAACTTATAAGATATCGGGTAATACTCTAAATCGGAGTGAGTCAAGATGATAAGTTGACAAAGAAAAGGTTTTTTTTGTTTTAAGGCTCAAAAGGGTTCACTATGGATATTTCACAAAAGGGAAAGTTAGAAAGGTTCAAATGAATCAAAGATGGCCTTTCCATCGTCTTTTAGGGCTCTAAATAATTTTTCATATCTACTAGTTAGATGGGCCTCCAAATGTACCAACACATATTTTTTTAATTAATTTTACAACAACTATTTTTTAAAGGTTAACTTAAAAGAAATCTAGAGATCATGTATAAAATAATAAAACTGCTAAACTGTATAAAGAATGGGCAAAAGGGTTACTCTCCAAGAAAAATAATAGGCTCAAAAACTCACTTAGTACTTATTATGACATGTTCATTCCTTCAAGCAACTCATATTTGTCTCCGACATCAACATGTAAAGTAGCAAACATAGTGTAACATCACTTATGACTAAAGATAATACAAATACTAAAATTTGAAATTAATCATGTCATCAAATGTTAAAACAAATCACACAATATTTTTTTTAAACAACATTCTACCCCCAACCTATTCTAAACATGAAAGGAAAATATGCAAACAGAAATGTGAAAATGATGTAGAAAAACTAATTAGAAAAGTTACATTTAAAATGATAGAAAAAGAATTTTTTTAATTAAGAAGGTGCATTTCTAGAGTAATTACACTCCATATTTAGCCATCTTTGACTCAAAAAATTGGAAAGTATATATTTATAAAGGAGAAATTAGAAAGAAGAAGAAAAATGATTGTAAAAAATTAATAAAGAGAAATAAAATATATGAATTTTTTTTAACGAAGAAGATGCATTTCTAGATTAACTACACTCCATATTCAGCCATTTTCAACACAAAAAGTTAGCAACAATTAGTTTCTCCAACAAAAAATTAGTAAAAACTTAACTAAAATTCCACAATTATCGACTATTCTCTCCCCCCAACCAGAACGAAATATTATCCTCAATGTTTTAAAGGAAAGTAAGTAGAGTTTAGAAGATATCACCTGGGTGGTGCAACACATAAGAAAATATTTACAAGCGGAGAGTTAAATCCAACATCCTTAATCAAGTTTGTTATCATCAAAATCAATATTATGAAAATATTTATGTTAACAAAAATAGTAAGGGTTCTATTACATTCTAATTCGGTGAATGATGGGTGCATCATCGCTTTTTTATTTCCAAATCCCCTAAAGTATCGAAAGTTATTAGAAACTCATAGTTCACCAAGAACGTCATCATTGCACCAACATCCAATCCATTACACTATTGATCCCATTGATAAAAAGTTGTTACCATTGACAACATCACTACAACAGGGTTACTCTCCTTTCTAATATAGTGATGATCCAATTGATGACACGAATAATACACTAGCATATAGTATTAATGCTTAATCATACCATGTCCAGTTGATGATGGTCATTTTGATGATACTTTCAATGATGGGGATGATACTCATGATGAGGGTCTAATGAGGGATAATGAAGATTTGCCTCGCTTTTAAAATAAGGATGAACCATGCTATAATTGATTAATCATGCGGAAACTTTGATTTCGACTGTGATCAGAAAACAAAAATAAAAACGTTATCTATAATTGACTAAATTCGACATCATTCATTTTAAAACATTAAAATTTTAAAAATAGCATGAGCCTCTCTTTCGTGCGAGTCGTCTACTTTATGTTCGTCGAGAATAGGTAGTTGATAATCTACTTTAAATCATCGTCAACATGTGTCAAATGCTACTTATCTTTGTCCTATGCAATGAGTGGCATATTCATATTAGGGAAATGCTACAACAAAAATAATGGAAATAAATTATGCAGCTTGCAACAATTCGAGATTTAATAATAACATTATAACCGACTTGAATAATATACTCACGTTATGGACCCAATGTGGGATTTATGTCTGATAATCCTTCACACTATTCAATATGGTGTGTCCTTCTCGTAAGGTAAGCTAAATTTGTTGTTAGGGAAAACATCTATTATTTAATAAATCTTCAAAACTAATCTAAAATATACGTAAAGCTTATAGGAGAAGTCTTATCATCATAAAAATTGTACACCTTAGTAAAACTTATTTTCAAAGAAGAAACACTTTTCTATTTCAATATGCAAGGAGTCTTCTTATGTCTTAGAAAACCATCAATAACTTCAAACAGCCAGGTCTGTAGCAAGCAAAGATTCAAAATTAGAAAAAGAAAGATGTAATCATTTTTTAAGTACCAAACAAAGTAACCATAATTTTTTTTTCTTTTGAACGAACTTAAACCCCAAGACAAAAGCCATAAATGTTGTGCTTCACCTATTTAAGAGTAGAATTCTAGAAATCTCTAATTTTTAGTTCAATATTGTGTCCAAACTACCATATACCATTCTCCATGATGAACGACACCACTAAAAGCTTCTAAAATACTCAAGATCATCAACATTATGTAGCAATAATGGATGTACGTTCATCTTTTCTTCCATTAAGTACTTTATTCACAAAGTAATATAGTGTAATCTTTAGCACATCAATGTCGTCCGTATCATTAAAGTTGAACTCCTTAAAGTTTCCATCTGATTGTTTAATATTCACCCCTGGATTACGATTATAATACAAATCATGTAACCTATGGTTCTTTATAATGTTTGGTTTTCTGTGCATATGTGTAAACCATAACAAAGTCCCATAACTAAGCACCACATAGTAATCGATAACCTTGCTAGTTGGCCACCAAATTCAAACCACAACTGATCTTTACAACATACATCATGCGCTACTTGTCTAAGTAGTGCAATGTGCATGATCACACCGCTAAATACACAAGTATCATTCTTTGCGAAATTGCTGAATGCACCTTTCTTAAAGAATCTTAATTGTCATTTTATTAATTTCCTTTTGATAGCTTCCATCATGTATCTAAATATTGAAGTATTTGTAACATGCCTAGGGAAATGCTTGGATGTCAGAATCTTTATTGTACCCGGTTCCTTCTATGGAATAGATGGATTAAGCTTTGCTCGTGGCTTATGAGCCATTGTGTCTGTGAAAAAATCTGAATGTTATTTGTTAAAGACTTACTAAAATCAAAATGGAAATAAACATATATATACTAGAGATGGCCAATAGTCCAGACAACACGTGGCACGACATGTGTTTGTATAGTACAGCAGCACGACACGACCACATTTTAGTGGAGCACATAGCATGGCACGACACGCACGTGGGTTGGGCCGAGCTTAGAATTTTAGGTTCGCGGGCCTTGAAAATACAGCATGATTAGAGATGGGCTAAGCACGACACAATGAAAAAACTCGCAATAAACACATTTTATTTTTTAATAAAAGTAAACTTAAAATTTAATGATTTGACAAATAACTTGAAGTTGAATTTTTTAAATTCATTTAATTCTTAGTTAAAAAATACTATAATTGATTTATATTTATAATTTATTAAATAAATAATTGATATTATAATTTTAATGAATAAAATTATAACTATCATGGTTTTATAACTATACATTAATATTATTATGAACTATGATCTATGACTCTATGTAAGTCCAAATTAACAATTAAGTTAACCCTTAAGAATTTTATTATTATTATTATTAAAGAATTAAAAAATTCTAATACTATAAGGTCAAACTTAGTCATTAATATTACATTTTCTTACTATTATTAGTTTATTATTATTGATATGGACTTGAGTTTTAAATTTTCGAGTCTATTAAATTTGAATAAAAGTATAGACCTAAGAAAAATACATAAACTTGAAAAAAGTATGCCAAGAACTTAGTATGTACTCTTAAAAAAAATTTAAAATGAAAAAATCTTAGTGGGTTTTTTTTTCCTTAGACACGGCACGACACGTGTGGGCATGATACAAATGGGCATGGCATGTGTGCCGAGTTGAGCCTATACAAACAAAAAAATTTAGGCACAACACAACATGACATGGGCGCGAGCACACATGCTGGATCGGCCCATTGGCCATCTCTTATATACATACACATTGTTGCGTTCTTATTCACCGGGTGTCTGTCTCACAAAATAATAGCAAGTGTGTTGTTCTTTGTGCGAGGGGCACCTATTGCACCTGCACAAAAGCACAAGAAGTATTTTGGTGCTATAGCCCAAAAAAACTTGCTGTGTTTTGTCGTTTGTGTGACAATTCCCGCTTGGTGCAACATGGTGAGCTTCGCACCAAACATGGATTTGCACCAAGACATGATCAACCCACAACACCTTAATCTACAAATAAAGTCTGATAGGCATTTAATTGAGCACCCAATGTGCCATTTGTATTATAGACTAATTTCATTAAATATTTTTCAAAGTTCATGGAAATTTAATCCTAATACTCATCTATCAGGAAGTATTTGCTCAACTACATTCTAATGAGTTCAATTTTAAGAAAACAAAGAAAAAAACTTTGCTTTGATTGTCAAAATCTTGAGAAAAAGTGTTGTCTAATTGCTAAAAATGAAGCTGTGTTCTCTTAGAATTGATGCTGTCGTTCAAACATCCATTGAGCCTCTGGCGATTGTTGCTTGAAAAGTACTGATGTCGTGGGCACCAAGTCACCGATTTTGAGAGAAGAGAGAAGAGAAAGTTTGAAGCAATTAATGACAAGATTTGTTTAGTCCCAAAAAAAAAAAACAATTGGCTAGTTAATGAAAGAAAAACTTAGGGTGGCTAATTTTAAAAATTAATAAAAATTCTAGATTATTTTTGTAAATTTCCCATATTATTGAGTTCTTGATTTAATGTGAATGATCCAATGCCCTACCATTTCTAGAATAAGACTCTAATGTTGACAGACTATACTCAAATTTCTCCTTCCACAATACAAGGAAAAATCACTCCTAATTTCCATTAAAAAGATGACAAGCTTTTTGCCAAAAGACTCCTCTGCTGCAACAATCGTCCATCAAACATTGCAACTACAGTTTCCTTTATTATTATTATTTTTTGGGTAATTATTCACCGTCCACATGTTTTTTTGTACCTTTGTAAAAATACGCAATTCTTAATTTTTTTTTTGCTAAACTCCACTTGAAGTTATATTTTTTGCACTTATCTACTACCATTTTTAAACCGTTAAACTTTGCTGACGTCATAAGGGTATAATGATAATTTCACCTACGTTTCAAAAACATAATTTGGACAATATTTTGTTAGTTTCTTACCAGTTTGAAGATGGTAGTGGACAAATGCAAAAAAATATAACTTCAAGTGGAGCTCAGCAAAAAAAAAAATTAAGAATTGTGTATTTTTGAAAAATGTAAAAAAAATAGTGGATGGTAGATAATTACCTTTATTTTTTTATTTATATATAAAGCAAAATCAACACGCTTCCACTATCATTGGTATTATCCAATTATTGCTATTAATAATTCACGCAATTTTAATGAAATTAGCTCTCTATATAAAGCAAAAATAATGGAATAACCTTGATTAGTAATATTGACTTCTGCTCCACTCTAAAATCATCTTCATTAGTCCACAAAAAAATTACTTAAATAACATAAGATTATGTCCAAAACCTAACTACAACATCCAGTATTTATTCATTTAGGGTGTGTTTAGCACACTACATTACATGGGCTTGCAATATGCCATAATATAAATAGTGCAGCATTATATAAACTTAAGGGGTCATGTTTTTTAATACAACATTGTTCACATTAGTTTTTTTTTAAGTTCTTTAATTAAAATAATAAAAATTAAAAAATGCATATTATATAATATTGAATGAAATTGACACTCAAATATTCTACCACTAGTGCTGACGAATTTCTAGTGACAATTCAACAACTGCTAGTCATCGCATAACATTGTGTTTTGCACTACATTTTGGTATTATTGGAATTTTTATTGTTGAGGCTACACAATGGTATAATTATTACCAACAAAAAAGTTTTCGTCTACAGCAAATTTACAGTCAAAATTTTGAAAACTAAAACTTTGGTTTTAGATCTATGGCGAGTGAAAATTTCTTTCCCAATAATAGTTGAACTATTGCATAACCTGTACAATAAAGATTCTACTAGTACCAAAATATAGTTCAAATGACACTAAAATATGGTGGTTGGTAGCAACCCGCGACAACATGTGATGGTTGGATGTGAAAATTATTTATTTTTATTAAAAAATTTGAATTATCAATTGAATATAAATAATAATAAAATATAATTGAATATTAAATTATTAATTTAATATGAATATTAAAATATAGTTTATGTTACATTACAGTTTAAAATAAAATAATACAATGCAGCTTAATGTAATACAATTCAGTGTATACGCGTAATGCAAGCTGTGATCATGCTTAAATTCTAAAGTTAAATTATCTTTAGTCATCGATTATCATTAGAGAAATTATCAATCATATACCCTTAAATGATGTCCGTATCAAATGTGTGCGAACACTTTTTAAGTGTATCATCTGTATACCCTAAGTTGACAAAATACTTCCGCCGTCTACTAATTTGTTAACTTTCGTTTGCAAGCGCCAACATCATAAGGATAATTTAGTTTTTAAGATTGACCAAACGACATGTCATCCAATTTACCTAGTAAAAAATGACATATCATATGATATATATTTATAAAAATGACATGTCATTCTATTTATCGAATAATTGTTGATAATTGGTAAAAAACACTACCTTATAACCGAATCTACTTCTCTAAAATTTAACCTAAATTTTTGAAGATCTACTCCTCCAAGCTCCAACTGGGAATTTTTATGTTATAATATGTGTAATTGTAAATAATATGTTGTTAATAATTTTTTATGGTATAATATGAATATTTTTTTATGGATAATTGTTAATAATATGTACTATTAATAATTTATTTTTAATCAAAAAAATGTATTATTAATAAAAAAACAAAAAAATTATGTATTGAAAATTTATGTTAATTTTTGGGGTAAATTAATCTTTTTACCTCAATGATGAAACAGTGTTCGCACTACAGAATTCCTCTGATGACTCAGACAGTGATCAATCCCAAGTAATTTTTCACCAACAGTTGCTGTCCCTTGATACTACTGTTCCCATACCCTCAATCAAACTCCAAATCTTGCCTTCCAAATTCCAAAGGCCCATTCCAGCCATTGGTCTTATCGACACTGGAGCTCAACGCAGCATGTTAAATCCGCATATTCTTCCACCAGAATATTGGACAGAATATGAGGAACATTTCAAAGCTGTCAACGGCAAATTGTTCACCACTTCTTTGATTACCAAAAAACCCATTGGTATTCAAATCTTCTCAAACTGTGTCATTTGGACCAAAGTCATTGGTTCAACTCTTCCTAATAAGGATATCTTGTTAGGTTTTGACATCCTTCACCAGATCAAACACCTCCAAATCATCCCCACTGGAATCCGCGTCAAATCCATGTTCAAACCTTTCACAGACATTCTTAAACTTTACAACCTGTCCGACACACCTCAGCCTTACCAAGATATATCCACCAAAATTTTAAGTCTATGTCCAGAGTCCCATTCTCAGTTCACCCATCCAAATCCATTGGGGAAAAATAAGTCTTTCTTCATTAAGTTACCCTTCAAACTCAATGAAGACATTAACCCAACCAAAGCTACCCATCCAGGAATGAGTCCTTCTGACTTACTCCTAGCCCAACAAGAATGTTCACAATTATTAGCCCAAGGTCTCATTGAGCCCACAACTTCTCCATGGGCTTGCCAAGCCTTTTATGTTGAAAAGCATGCTGAGCTTGTTTGAGGAAAGAAACGTTTAGTCATTGACTATCAACCCTTAAACATGTTTTTACAAGATGACAAATTCCCTTTGCCCCGTCGCCAAAGCATGTTTACTTTTCTCAAAAATGCCCAGATCTTTTCAAAATTTGATTTAAAATCAGGTTTTTGGCAATTAGGCATTGAACCCTCAGAACGGTACAAAACTGCCTTTTGCATTCCAAATGCCCATTTCCAATGGACAGTCTTACCCTTCGGACTCAAAACTGCCCCATCTATATTCCAAAAATCCATGATCCAAATCTTTCAGCCCATCCTCCATCATGCATTGATTTATATTGATGACATCTTGCTTTTTTCAGGTTCTCATGAGGAACACCACCAGCTGTTAACTCAGTTCTATGATATTGTCCAGAGTCATGGAATTATGTTATCAGCCAAGAAAAGCACCATTGCCACAAATACCATTGAATTTCTTGGAATGGTCATAAAAGACGGCCATTATCAGCCTGGAAAGCACATTGCCCAAGAGTTGCTTCACTTTCCAGATCAGCACCTTTCCAAAAAGCAAGTCCAACAGTTTCTCGGTATCATCAACTACATCCGTGATTTCATCCCACACGTGGACCAACACACTCGACATCTTTCGGCTTTATTGAAAAAGAAGCCCCCAGAATGGAATGACAACCACACCCTTGCTGTCACTACATTAAAGCAGATTGCGCAAAATCCGCCTCCTTTAAAGTTAATTGCAGATGGCACGCGCATACTCCAGACAGATGCCAGTGATGAATCATGGGGTGCCATCCTCCTCGAAGAAATCAATGGAAAAGAGAGCTTTATTGCCTATGCTAGTGGACATTTCTCTGACACACAAAAACATTACCACAGTGTGTTTAAAGAAATCTTAGCAGTCAAGAATGGCATCAAGAAATTTGAGTATCATTTGATTGGACACCATTTTCTCATCCGAATGGACAGTTCAGCCTTCCCAAATATCCTTAATTTCAAAGGTAAAACTATTCCTGAAAAAATGTTACTCAGGTTAAAAGATTGGTTTTCCAAGTATGACTTTTCAGTTAAGCATATAAAGGGGTCCCAAAACCTTATCCCTGATATGCTTTCCCGACTCTCTAAACCAGACAAACTTCTCACCGTGTTTTGCACAACCTTCCACTTCCCAGTTATCTCCATGGCCACTTCCCTTCCTCCAGAAGCCCTCACTAAGAAAAGCTTTCCCCTTAACAAAACTTTCTCTTCTGTCTTTGCCATCCAGGGCTTTGCCCGCAAAGCTGTTTTTCGCTTTTTTATGAAAGCCTACCTCATGGCAGACTCCTTTCCATTTTCTACCTTCCACCCAGAAAACTTATTCCTTACAGGTTTCACCCTTGACCCTTCCAGGGAGATCACTGAAGATGAGTTATGGTACCTATGGTGCCTAACTGTTCTTTATGCCACCAAGCTGATCCTGCCAATCAGTCCAACCTTAGAACATCTCCTCAACCCGGACAAAGCCACCTCTCTCACCTGGACTTTACTTGAATGGTTTTCTCCTATTCCATGGTGGAGAAAGAAACTGCAGCAACTCTCAGAGATTTACAACCTGGAAAGAATGCCTGCTTCAGAAGCTCGCTTGTTCACTTCAGTCTTCATCATCCACAGGCCATATTTTCAGCATCCAGATACAAAGCTTTTCTGGACCCAAGATCAAGTGTATGAATGGTTCACTGCACCACACCCAGCTGTCATTGAAAATGAAATCCAAACCACCCTACACAATTATCTCTGCCAACTCAACCACCAAACTCCACCACACAGAGATATCTCCCACACCTCCTTAGGCCCACAACATGACATCATCATGATCCCCACTCCATCCACTATATCACACCCAAAACCCACCGGCATTATTATCAAAGAAGAAAAACCAGATTATACTGACTTCCTCTACCAAGACTCACAGGACCCATGGGAAGACTTTCTTCCTCTCAGTCAACATCTCCAACAGTTTCCCCAACCAGCCATGCATGAACCAGGCTCCTCCTCCCAACCATCACCATCACCACCACCCAAACCTTCCAAAAGAGATCAGGCTACTCAGACATCACCAAAAGCTTCTCCGACATCATCCCGACCAGTGTATGAATTCTATTGTCCACATCCACCATGCAGTGGTCCCGCTTGCAAGCATCCAAGGCTTTCCAAGACCTTTTTTCCACAACCTTCTGACGACGACCCTGATGAGACAGAAAGTGACTCTGAAGACGACTATATGAACCTTCACTCCCCATAAAGTATTTTGTCCTTATGCATGACATTTCCTCTTTTGTCTCCATGCATGAAATTTCCTCTCTTGTCTTGTTACAGGAAATTTCCCACTTTGTCTTGTTGCCATGCATTTTCCTTTTTTGTCCTCATGTTATGGATTTTGTCCTGATGTAATAATGTTGCTTGTACTGTGGCTTTACTCTTGTAATGTAGTTTTACTTTGCTTTTACTATTGTCAAAGATAGGGGTCCAGTCCTATCTTAATGAGCTCTCCTATATAAAGAGCGCCCCTCCCTTGTAAAATATAACTAGAAAGAAGCTTAAGTGCAATAAAAACTTTCGTGTGTTTGCCCTACACCATGAATTGCTAAATTCTCCTCTCTCTCTCTGCAAATGAAGTTCTAAGTGAAAGAAACGAATCAAAGAATTAAATTTGTTCATTTTGAAAACTTAAGGAAGTATGCTCTGCACTTGCCTTCAAGGAAGGATCCTGTGCATCAGAAAACTTATGGCAATTTCTTAAACGGTTTGGTACCCTGTTTTAAAGACTAAAGAGAAGTCTGTTTTGGGTTTTATAACCTGCAAAGAACTTGTTTTAAGTTTTGATCTAAGAGGTATATAGGCAGGAAACTCTCGACGTAAATTCCAGAGGCGAACCCGAATGGGCGTTAGTCTGGTCTGCACTGAGAGATCACAAGCCACGTACTCTCTTTTTTTATGATAACCTGAGTATGGCTCAGGTTATCATAAAAAGAGTATGAGTCAACCTATCATAAGGGCATAGGTTGGACCGATGCCCTCCATCGGTCCAACCTATCATCCATTTGCCTCTATGCTTTCCCCTATCAAACAGTATGAACCTTCCAAGTTATTTGGTATGACTCATACTCTTTTTCGAGAAAATCCTTTACCACCCCCACAACCTAAACCTAAACTCAAGCCTAAATCTCAGCCACGACCTGCTGTTTCCACTCCTGACCAACCAACCCATGGCTATCCATCAGCCTCACCATCAGCACCTCCACCACCAGCTCCTTCTCAACCTCCTACCCAATCCAAAGATAAACAACCCATGCACTTGTTCAGTGCCCACACAGTTGACCACATATCCTCCACCGATGATCAAACTTCTGATTCCAATCTTGCAGTCTCAGATACTCATACTGAGACAGACACAGAATCATCAGCTTCCACCAGTGACTCTGAAAAGTCTTATGCTGATATCGCCAAAATCCTGATGGCTCAAACCGATCCAGCTGATCAAGGCCAAACCTCTCACACAGAACCATATGTTGACATTCCTTCTGAAGTTGACGAAGACATGCCTGAATTCTCTGCCTCAAACCAACCTCCTCCAGCCCAAGCCCAATCCGGTTCAACTGGTTCAAAATCATCCAATGGTCCATGGTTCACATTTGATGATATTCCATCCTCTAAATGGCGTGATCGACTTAATGAAATGTCTGCCTGGCTTGACTTACAAATGCTACGGCCAGGAGCCACCACTCAATCGGTCCTCAGAGAATTTGCCACTCGTTTTACGGGTGCTTTAAGAGATTGGTTTGAATCTCTAGGCCAATACAGACAATTGCAGTTTGTTCAATTGCCAGAAGTCTCAAGTGCCCTTGCGGTTATCCATGATCAATTCCTTGGAGACCCCTCTGCAATTTTTGAAGCTGCACGACGGGACTATCTCAACATGAAATGCTGTTCACTCAATGCTAAGGATCTTGAGTTCCATTATAAAAGAATGTCCTTGCTGTTCTATAAGCTTAATGGATTCAACGAACCAACATTAAAGCATGTTTTCCTGGCTTCCCTTCCTGATGAACTCCAACCAGACATACAGCGGCAACTTCGTGCATCCAATCTTGTCCTTGACAACATCTCTCTTGGCAAAATCTTTCAACTTGCCAAAACTTGTCTTGACAAACTCTGTGAGCAGAAACAGTTTTTCAAAGAACTATTGAAAGACAGAGAACCCTTTCGGAGTGCCTGCAAAAAGCCCTATTTGCATATTAAGTGCAAACAGAAGAAAGATTGCGATTGCAGTCCTAAAAAGAAAAGGCATTTTCAGAAATTCAAACGTCCGGAATATTCATCTAAGCCTCGCCGATCCAGAAAGTCCTACAGATTCTTCAGAAAGAAGTCATCTTCATCCAGAGACTTTAAAAGGAAAAAATCAAGCAGATGCTTTATCTGCAAGAAAAAAGGTCATTATGCCAAGGATTGTCCCAACAAACGGGAAAAATCTATTCGGCTACTTGAGCATCTCCAAGCTACCACAGATTTCTCTCCAGAAAAGGATGAGCTGGAATTCTATTTTTCAGAACAAGATGAACCCAATGATGAAACAGTGTTCGCACTACAGAATTCCTCTGATGACTCAGACAGTGATCAATCCCAAGTAATTTTTCACCAACAGTTGCTGTCCCCTGATACTACTGTTCCCATACCCTCAATCAAACTCCAAATCTTGCCTTCCAAATTCCAAAGGCCCATTCCAGCCATTGGTCTTATCGACACTGGAGCTCAACGCAGCATGTTAAATCCGCATATTCTTCCACCAGAATATTGGACAGAATATGAGGAACATTTCAAAGCTGTCAACGGCAAATTGTTCACCACTTCTTTGATTACCAAAAAACCCATTGGTATTCAAATCTTCCCAAACTGTGTCATTTGGACCAAGGTCATTGGTTCAACTCTTCCTAATAAGGATATCTTGTTAGGTTTTGACATCCTTCACCAGATCAAACACCTCCAAATCATCCCCACTGGAATCCGCGTCAAATCCATGTTCAAACCTTTCACAGACATTCTTAAACTTTACAACCTGTCCGACACACCTCAGCCTTACCAAGATATATCCACCAAAATTTTAAGTCTATGTCCAGAGTCCCATTCTCAGTTCACCCATCCAAATCCTTTGTGGAAAAATAAGTCTTTCTTCATTAAGTTACCCTTCAAACTCAATGAAGACATTAACCCAACCAAAGCTACCCATCCAGGAATGAGTCCTTCTGACTTACTCCTAGCCCAACAAGAATGTTCACAATTATTAGCCCAAGGTCTCATTGAGCCCACAACTTCTCCATGGGCTTGCCAAGCCTTTTATGTTGAAAAGCATGCTGAGCTTGTTCGAGGAAAGAAACGTTTAGTCATTGACTATCAACCCTTAAACATGTTTTTACAAGATGACAAATTCCCTTTGCCCCGTCGCCAAAGCATGTTTACTTTTCTCAAAAATGCCCAGATCTTTTCAAAGTTTGATTTAAAATCAGGTTTTTGGCAATTAGGCATTGAACCCTCAGAACGGTACAAAACTGCCTTTTGCATTCCAAATGCCCATTTCCAATGGACAGTCTTACCCTTCGGACTCAAAACTGCCCCATCTATATTCCAAAAATCCATGATCCAAATCTTTCAGCCCATCCTCCATCATGCATTGATTTATATTGATGACATCTTGCTTTTTTCAGGTTCTCATGAGGAACACCACCAGCTGTTAACTCAGTTCTATGATATTGTCCAGAGTCATGGAATTATGTTATCAGCCAAGAAAAGCACCATTGCCACAGATACCATTGAATTTCTTGGAATGGTCATAAAAGACGGCCATTATCAGCCTGGAAAGCACATTGCCCAAGAGTTGCTTTACTTTCCAGATTAGCACCTTTCCAAAAAGCAAGTCCAACAGTTTCTCGGTATCATCAACTACATCCGTGATTTCATCCCACACGTGGACCAACACACTCGACATCTTTCGGCTTTATTGAAAAAGAAGCCCCCAGAATGGAATGACAACCACACCCTTGCTGTCACTACATTAAAGCAGATTGCGCAAAATCTGCCTCCTTTAAAGTTAATTGCAGATGGCAAGCGCATACTCCAGACAGATGCCAGTGATGAATCATGGGGTGCCATCCTCCTCGAAGAAATCAATGGAAAAGAGAGCTTTATTGCCTACGCTAGTGGACATTTCTCTGACACATAAAAACATTACCACAGTGTGTTTAAAGAAATCTTAGCAGTCAAGAATGGCATCAAGAAATTTGAGTATCATTTGATTGGACACCATTTTCTCATCCGAATGGACAGTTCAGCCTTCCCAAATATCCTTAATTTCGAAGATAAAACTGTTCCTGAAAAAATGTTACTCAGGTTAAAAGATTGGTTTTCCAAGTATGACTTTTCAGTTAAGCATATAAAGGGGTCCCAGAACCTTATCCCTGATATGCTTTCCCGACTCTCTAAACCAGACAAACTTCTCACCGTGTTTTGCACAACCTTCCACTTCCCAGTTATCTCCATGGCCACTTCCCTTCCTCCAGAAGCCCTCACTAAGAAAAGCTTTCCCCTTAACAAAACTTTCTCTTCTGTCTTTGCCATCCAGGACTTTGCCCGCAAAGCTGTTTTTCGCTTTTTTATGAAAGCCTACCTCATGGCAGACTCCTTTCCATTTTCTACCTTCCACCCAGAAAACTTATTCCTTACAGGTTTCACCCTTGACCCTTCCAGGGAGATCACTGAAGATGAGTTATGGTGCCTATGGTGCCTAACTGTTCTTTATGCCACCAAGCTGATCCTGCCAATCAGTCCAACCTTAGAACATCTCCTCAACCCGGACAAAGCCACCTCCCTCACCTGGACTTTACTTGAATGGTTTTCTCCTATTCCATGGTGGAGAAAGAAACTGCAGCAACTCTCAGAGATTTACAACCTGGAAAGAATGCCTGCTTCAGAAGCTCGCTTGTTCACTTCAGTCTTCATCATCCACAGGCCATATTTTCAGCATCCAGGTACAAAGCTTTTCTGGACCCAAGATCAAGTGTATGAATGGTTCACTGCACCACACCCAGCTGTCATTGAAAATGAAATCCAAACCACCCTACACAATTATCTCTGCCAACTCAACCACCAAACTCTACCACACAGAGATATCTCCCACACCTCCTTAGGCCCACAACATGACATCATCATGATCCCCACTCCATCCACTATATCACACCCAAAACCCACCGGCATTATTATCAAAGAAGAAAAACCAGATTATACTGACTTCCTCTACCAAGACTCACAGGACCCATGGGAAGACTTTCTTCCTCTCAGTCAACATCTCCAACAGTTTCCCCAACCAGCCATGCATGAACCAGGCTCCTCCTCCCAACCATCACCATCACCACCACCCAAACCTTCCAAAAGAGATCAGGCTACTCAGACATCACCAAAAGCTTCTCCGACATCATCCCGACCAGTGTATGAATTCTATTGTCCACATCCACCATGCAGTGGTCCCGCTTGCAAGCATCCAAGGCTTTCCAAGACCTTTTTTCCACAACCTTCTGACGACGACCCTGATGAGACAGAAAGTGACTCTGAAGACGACTATATGAACCTTCACTCCCCATAAAGTATTTTGTCCTTATGCATGACATTTCCTCTTTTGTCTCCATGCATGAAATTTCCTCTCTTGTCTTGTTACAGGAAATTTCCCACTTTGTCTTGTTGCCATGCATTTTCCTTTTTTGTCCTCATGTTATGGATTTTGTCCTGATGTAATAATGTTGCTTGTACTGTGGCTTTACTCTTGTAATGTAGTTTTACTTTGCTTTTACTATTGTCAAAGATAGGGGTCCTGTCCTATCTTAATGAGCTCTCCTATATAAAGAGCTCCCCTCCCTTGTAAAATATAACTAGAAAGAAGCTTAAGTACAATAAAAACTTTCGTGTGTTTGCCCTACACCATGAATTGCTAAATTCTCCTCTCTCTCTCTGCAAATGAAGTTCTAAGTGAAAGAAACGAATCAAAGAATTAAATTTGTTCATTTTGAAAACTTAAGGAAGTATGCTCTGCACTTGCCTTCAAGGAAGGATCCTGTGCATCAGAAAACTTATGGCAATTTCTTAAACGGTTTGGTACCCTGTTTTAAAGACTAAAGAGAAGTCTGTTTTGGGTTTTATAACCTGCAAAGAACTTGTTTTAAGTTTTGATCTAAGAGGTATATAGGCAGGAAACTCTCGACGTAAATTCCAGAGGCGAACCCGAATGGGCGTTAGTCTGGTCTGCACTGAGAGATCACAAGCCACGTACTCTCTTTTTTATGGTATCAGAGCCATACTCGTCCTTGAAACTTCAATGTTTTCTAAATCTTACTTTTCATGCTCAAAATGGTATAATTTACGTATTTGATTCGTTTTAATCGTTAGACTTCAGGAGCAGAGAGAACTTCTCAATCATGGCTTCAACTTCATCTTCCTCTACTTTCAATCCTGTTACTTTGTCTTCTACTCTTTCTCTCCCTAAATCTTGCACTTCTCATACCACCAACAAAATTGAAAACCTTGTAGAATACTCCTACATCCCTGAATCCGCCCAAATCAGTGAATCATCTTACCCTCTCATCAGTCCCTATCAATTGTACAAAAGACCAAGTTCCTTTACCCGTAGTATCCGCACCCTCATCTCTACTCGACGGCCACACCCTAAAGAATATATCCAGTCCTCTCGTCTGGATCAGTGTGCTCTTCAAGCCACTTCTGCTGAGCAATATGTCACTCTGGAGATTCCCTCCGAGTTAATTTCCAACTGGAAACGAGACGGTTATACCCATCTCCATCTTGGAGGAATTCGATTAATCCTCACCCTTCATGGGCGCAAAGGATTACCAGTCACAGCTCGCCTTGCTCTTCTTGATACCCGTTTCAAACAGTACCAAGATGCAGTTATTGGCACTGTTCTCACTACCCTCCATGCAGGAAGTGTTCTCCTCACTTTCTACCCAAACTTCAACCTTTCTCTCCAAGATACAAACTTACCTACAACCTTAAAAGTCCAAGTCCAGATCCAAGGTGCAGAACAAATCTCCTCTGCCAAAATTGCCACTCTCCATCACCAATTGGTCTATAGGCTTCAAAATCATGCCTTAGATCTACCCACTCCAGACCATCACTCTGACACTCTCATGGTCTTAGCTGAATCTGACCAAATCCCAACCATCATCCAGATCCCCAGACAAATTCCTCGTCATGAGCTCATCAAGCTTATGCCTCTTGAATGGATCTCAAACTATGAACAGTTCCATACCAATACCGCTCCAATTCAGACATCAGAAAGCATGTTTGAACGACGGCCAGATGGAACAGTTAGAATGACCTTTAAACCACCTCCCAGTGCTCCACGAGAGCCTCCTCGGCTCTCTTTTACTTATTCTTCCATGATCACAGCTGTGCAGACAGCTCAAGAAGATTTACCTATTACAGGGTTTACTTCTAAAGGCTACCCTGTTTATCCAGCAAAGCTCAATGGTCATTTCCTATGGGATGCCCCTGGCTCCGGTATGTGTGACCCAAATTGTCCCTACTGGGATGATTGGGAAGAAGACGATGATGATTCTTCTACCAGAAAGAAAAAATCTAAAAAGAAAAAACCTTTAACCTCATGTCACCATCATAACCCCACACCACCACAAGATCCTCCATCTCCTCCCGCTCCTTTACCCATCTACCAAAAAGAACTCAAATGGATTGCAAAACATTGCAAATCCGAGATTCCCTCACCGATCCCAAATCCAACACCACCACTGAGTTGTATGATGTTTTCATCTACTTCTTCAGACTACTCTTCTTCATTTCCTCCTCTAGACACCCACACAGATTCCCAACGCAACGTTGTGTCCAAACCCTTTATCCCTTCAGCCATCACCTCTACAGGACACCTTGAACCCCCCCTAAACCTTTTGAATCAGTCCTCAACTGGCAAACCCAAAATGCCAGAGCACAAAATGATACTTTGGTAAACATTAATTCCAAAGTTGAAAAAATCAGTTTACGAACTGAAAAGCTTGAGACCAAAGTTGATTCCATCACTGCCCAAATGCAGCAGATCCACCAAAATCTACAGTCCAGAATTGCTCAACTTGATTCTGAGTTAAGAACCATGCTTGCTCAACGCTGTTATGGCCCAGAATTTGACCAGAAAGAAAGAGAGATCAGACGCTTGAAAGCTGAGCTTGACCAGATAGAATCAGAAAAACAAAGGCCTACCCTTTTTACCTCCTCACCTCCGATGCCCTCCATCGGTCCAACCTATCATCCATTTGCCTCTATGCTTTCCCCTATCAAACAGTATGAACCTTCCAAGTTATTTGGTATGACTCATACTCTTTTTCGAGAAAATCCTTTACCACCCCCACAACCTAAACCTAAACTCAAGCCTAAATCTCAGCCACGACCTGCTGTTTCCACTCCTGACCAACCAACCCATGGCTATCCATCAGCCTCACCATCAGCACCTCCACCACCAGCTCCTTCTCAACCTCCTACCCAATCCAAAGATAAACAACCCATGCACTTGTTCAGTGCCCACACAGTTGACCACATATCCTCCACCGATGATCAAACTTCTGATTCCAATCTTGCAGTCTCAGATACTCATACTGAGACAGACACAGAATCATCAGCTTCCACCAGTGACTCTGAAAAGTCTTATGCTGATATCACCAAAATCCTGATGGCTCAAACCGATCCAGCTGATCAAGGCCAAACCTCTCACACAGAACCATATGTTGACATTCCTTCTGAAGTTGACGAAGACATGCCTGAATTCTCTGCCTCAAACCAACCTCCTCCAGCCCAAGCCCAATCCGGTTCAACTGGTTCAAAATCATCCAATGGTCCATGGTTCACATTTGATGATATTCCATCCTCTAAATGGCGTGATCGACTTAATGAAATGTCTGCCTGGCTTGACTTACAAATGCTACGGCCAGGAGCCACCACTCAATCGGTCCTCAGAGAATTTGCCACTCGTTTTACGGGTGCTTTAAGAGATTGGTTTGAATCTCTAGGCCAATACAGACAATTGCAGTTTGTTCAATTGCCAGAAGTCTCAAGTGCCCTTGCGGTTATCCATGATCAATTCCTTGGAGACCCCTCTGCAATTTTTGAAGCTGCACGACGGGACTATCTCAACATGAAATGCTGTTCACTCAATGCTAAGGATCTTGAGTTCCATTATAAAAGAATGTCCTTGCTGTTCTATAAGCTTAATGGATTCAACGAACCAACATTAAAGCATGTTTTCCTGGCTTCCCTTCCTGATGAACTCCAACCAGACATACAGCGGCAACTTCGTGCATCCAATCTTGTCCTTGACAACATCTCTTTTGGCAAAATCTTTCAACTTGCCAAAACTTGTCTTGACAAACTCTGTGAGCAGAAACAGTTTTTCAAAGAACTATTGAAAGACAGAGAACCCTTTCGGAGTGCCTGCAAAAAGCCCTATTTGCATATTAAGTGCAAACAGAAGAAAGATTGCGATTGCAGTCCTAAAAAGAAAAGGCATTTTCAGAAATTCAAACGTCCGGAATATTCATCTAAGCCTCGCCGATCCAGAAAGTCCTACAGATTCTTCAGAAAGAAGTCATCTTCATCCAGAGACTTTAAAAGGAAAAAATCAAGCAGATGCTTTATCTGCAAGAAAAAAGGTCATTATGCCAAGGATTGTCCCAACAAACGGGAAAAATCTATTCGGCTACTTGAGCATCTCCAAGCTACCACAGATTTCTCTCCAGAAAAGGATGAGCTGGAATTCTATTTTTCAGAACAAGATGAACCCAATGATGAAACAGTGTTCGCACTACAGAATTCCTCTGATGACTCAGACAGTGATCAATCCCAAGTAATTTTTCACCAACAGTTGCTGTCCCCTGATACTACTGTTCCCATACCCTCAATCAAACTCCAAATCTTGCCTTCCAAATTCCAAAGGCCCATTCCAGCCATTGGTCTTATCGACACTGGAGCTCAACGCAGCATGTTAAATCCGCATATTCTTCCACCAGAATATTGGACAGAATATGAGGAACATTTCAAAGCTGTCAACGGCAAATTGTTCACCACTTCTTTGATTACCAAAACACCCATTGGTATTCAAATCTTCCCAAACTGTGTCATTTGGACCAAGGTCATTGGTTCAACTCTTCCTAATAAGGATATCTTGTTAGGTTTTGACATCCTTCACCAGATCAAACACCTCCAAATCATCCCCACTGGAATCCGCGTCAAATCCATGTTCAAACCTTTCACAGACATTCTTAAACTTTACAACCTGTCCGACACACCTCAGCCTTACCAAGATATATCCACCAAAATTTTAAGTCTATGTCCAGAGTCCCATTCTCAGTTCACCCATCCAAATCCATTGTGGAAAAATAAGTCTTTCTTCATTAAGTTACCCTTCAAACTCAATGAAGACATTAACCCAACCAAAGCTACCCATCCAGGAATGAGTCCTTCTGACTTACTCCTAGCCCAACAAGAATATTCACAATTATTAGCCCAAGGTCTCATTGAGCCCACAACTTCTCCATGGGCTTGCCAAGCCTTTTATGTTGAAAAGCATGCTGAGCTTGTTCGAGGAAAGAAACGTTTAGTCATTGACTATCAACCCTTAAACATGTTTTTACAAGATGACAAATTCCCTTTGCCCCGTCGCCAAAGCATGTTTACTTTTCTCAAAAATGCCCAGATCTTTTCAAAGTTTGATTTAAAATCAGGTTTTTGGCAATTAGGCATTGAACCCTCAGAACGGTACAAAACTGCCTTTTGCATTCCAAATGCCCATTTCCAATGGACAGTCTTACCCTTCGGACTCAAAACTGCCCCATCTATATTCCAAAAATCCATGATCCAAATCTTTCAGCCCATCCTCCATCATGCATTGATTTATATTGATGACATCTTGCTTTTTTCATGTTCTCATGAGGAACACCACCAGCTGTTAACTCAGTTCTATGATATTGTCCAGAGTCATGGAATTATGTTATCAGCCAAGAAAAGCACCATTGCCACAGATACCATTGAATTTCTTGGAATGGTCATAAAAGACGGCCATTATCAGCCTGGAAAGCACATTGCCCAAGAGTTGCTTCACTTTCCAGATCAGCACCTTTCCAAAAAGCAAGTCCAACAGTTTCTCGGTATCATCAACTACATCCGTGATTTCATCCCACACGTGGACCAACACACTCGACATCTTTCGGCTTTATTGAAAAAGAAGCCCCCAGAATGGAATGACAACCACACCCTTGCTGTCACTACATTAAAGCAGATTGCGCAAAATCCGCCTCCTTTAAAGTTAATTGCAGATGGCACGCGCATACTCCAGACAGATGCCAGTGATGAATCATGGGGTGCCATCCTCCTCGAAGAAATCAATGGAAAAGAGAGCTTTATTGCCTACGCTAGTGGACATTTCTCTGACACACAAAAACATTACCACAGTGTGTTTAAAGAAATCTTAGCAGTCAAGAATGGCATCAAGAAATTTGAGTATCATTTGATTGGACACCATTTTCTCATCCGAATGGACAGTTCAGCCTTCCCAAATATCCTTAATTTCAAAGGTAAAACTGTTCCTGAAAAAATGTTACTCAGGTTAAAAGATTGGTTTTCCAAGTATGACTTTTCAGTTAAGCATATAAAGGGGTCCCAGAACCTTATCCCTGATATGCTTTCCCGACTCTCTAAACCAGACAAACTTCTCACCGTGTTTTGCACAACCTTCCACTTCCCAGTTATCTCCATGGCCACTTCCCTTCCTCCAGAAGCCCTCACTAAGAAAAGCTTTCCCCTTAACAAAACTTTCTCTTCTGTCTTTGCCATCCAGGACTTTGCCCGCAAAGCTGTTTTTCGCTTTTTTATGAAAGCCTACCTCATGGCAGACTCCTTTCCATTTTCTACCTTCCACCCAGAAAACTTATTCCTTACAGGTTTCACCCTTGACCCTTCCAGGGCGATCACTGAAGATGAGTTATGGTACCTATGGTGCCTAACTGTTCTTTATGCCACCAAGCTGATCCTGCCAATCAGTCCAACCTTAGAACATCTCCTCAACCCGGACAAAGCCACCTCCCTCACCTGGACTTTACTTGAATGGTTTTCTCCTATTCCATGGTGGAGAAAGAAACTGCAGCAACTCTCAGAGATTTACAACCTGGAAAGAATGCCTGCTTCAGAAGCTCGCTTGTTCACTTCAGTCTTCATCATCCACAGGCCATATTTTCAGCATCCAGCTACAAAGCTTTTCTGGACCCAAGATCAAGTGTATGAATGGTTCACTGCACCACACCCAGCTGTCATTGAAAATGAAATCCAAACCACCCTACACAATTATCTCTGCCAACTCAACCACCAAACTCCACCACGCAGAGATATCTCCCACACCTCCTTAGGCCCACAACATGACATCATCATGATCCCCACTCCATCCACTATATCACACCCAAAACCCACCGGCATTATTATCAAAGAAGAAAAACCAGATTATACTGACTTCCTCTACCAAGACTCACAGGACCCATGGGAAGACTTTCTTCCTCTCAGTCAACATCTCCAACAGTTTCCCCAACCAGCCATGCATGAACCAGGCTCCTCCTCCCAACCATCACCATCACCACCACCCAAACCTTCCAAAAGAGATCAAGCTACTCAGACATCACCAAAAGCTTCTCCGACATCATCCCGACCAGTGTATGAATTCTATTGTCCACATCCACCATGCAGTGGTCCCGCTTGCAAGCATCCAAGGCTTTCCAAGACCTTTTTTCCACAACCTTCTGACGACGACCCTGATGCGACAGAAAGTGACTCTGAAGACGACTATATGAACCTTCACTCCCCATAAAGTATTTTGTCCTTATGCATGACATTTCCTCTTTTGTCTCCATACATGAAATTTCCTCTCTTGTCTTGTTACAGGAAATTTCCCACTTTGTCTTGTTGCCATGCATTTTCCTTTTTTGTCCTCATGTTATGGATTTTGTCCTGATGTAATAATGTTGCTTGTACTGTGGCTTTACTCTTGTAATGTAGTTTTACTTTGCTTTTACTATTGTCAAAGATAGGGGTCCTGTCCTATCTTAATGAGCTCTCCTATATAAAGAGCTCCCCTCCCTTGTAAAATATAACTAAAAAGAAGCTTAAGTGCAATAAAAACTTTCGTGTGTTTGCCCTACACCATGAATTGCTAAATTCTCCTCTCTCTCTCTGCAAATGAAGTTCTAAGTGAAAGAAACGAATCAAAGAATTAAATTTGTTCATTTTGAAAACTTAAGGAAGTATGCTCTGCACTTGCCTTCAAGGAAGGATCCTGTGCATCAGAAAACTTATGGCAATTTCTTAAACGGTTTGGTACCCTGTTTTAAAGACTAAAGAGAAGTCTATTTTGGGTTTTATAACCTGCAAAGAACTTGTTTTAAGTTTTGATCTAAGAGGTATATAGGCAGGAAACTCTCGACGTAAATTCCAGAGGCGAACCCGAATGGGCGTTAGTCTGGTCTGCACTGAGAGATCACAAGCCACGTACTCTCTTTTTTATGGTATCAGAGCATTGAGTGAACAGCCTTTACTGCCCAAATGCAGTAAAGGCTGTTCATCCCCACTGGAGTATGGCTCTCAGTGGACCATACTCTGATACCATAAGTAACCTGAGCCATACTCGTCATTTGGACCAAGGTCATTAGTTCAACTCTTCCTAATAAGGATATCTTGTTAGGTTTTGACATCCTTCACCAGATCAAACACCTCCAAATCATCCCCACTGGAATCCGCGTCAAATCCATGTTCAAACCTTTCACAGACATTTTTAAACTTTACAACCTGTCCGACACACCTCAGCCTTACCAAGATATATCCACCAAAATTTTAAGTCTATGTCCAGAGTCCCATTCTCAGTTCACCCATCCAAATCCATTGTGGAAAAATAAGTCTTTCTTCATTAAGTTACCCTTCAAACTCAATGAAGACATTAACCCAACCAAAGCTACCCATCCAGGAATGAGTCCTTCTGACTTACTCCTAGCCCAACAAGAATGTTCACAATTATTAGCCCAAGGTCTCATTGAGCCCACAACTTCTCCATGGGCTTGCCAAGCCTTTTATGTTGAAAAGCATGCTGAGCTTGTTCGAGGAAAGAAACGTTTAGTCATTGACTATCAACCCTTAAACATATTTTTACAAGATGACAAATTCCCTTTGCCCCGTCGCCAAAGCATGTTTACTTTTCTCAACAATGCCCAGATCTTTTCAAAGTTTGATTTAAAATCAGGTTTTTGGCAATTAGGCATTGAACCCTCAGAACGGTACAAAACTGCCTTTTGCATTCCAAATGCCCATTTCCAATGGACAGTCTTACCCTTCGGACTCAAAACTGCCCCATCTATATTCCAAAAATCCATGATCCAAATCTTTCAGCCCATCCTCCATCATGCATTGATTTATATTGATGACATCTTGCTTTTTTCAGGTTCTCATGAGGAACACCACCAGCTGTTAACTCAGTTCTATGATGTTGTCCAGAGTCATGGAATTATGTTATCAGCCAAGAAAAGCACCATTGCCACAGATACCATTGAATTTCTTAGAATGGTCATAAAAGACGGCCATTATCAGCCTGGAAAGCACATTGCCAAAGAGTTGCTTTACTTTCCAGATCAGCACCTTTCCAAAAAGCAAGTCCAACAGTTTCTCGGTATCATCAACTACATCCGTGATTTCATCCCACACGTGGACCAACACACTCGACATCTTTCGGCTTTATTGAAAAAGAAGCCCCCAGAATGGAATGACAACCACACCCTTGCTGTCACTACATTAAAGCAGATTGCGCAAAATCCGCCTCCTTTAAAGTTAATTGCAGATGGCAAGCGCATACTCCAGACAGATGCCAGTGATGAATCATGGGGTGCCATCCTCCTCGAAGAAATCAATGGAAAAGAGAGCTTTATTGCCTACGCTAGTGGACATTTCTCTGACACACAAAAACATTACCACAGTGTGTTTAAAGAAATCTTAGCAGTCAAGAATGGCATCAAGAAATTTGAGTATCATTTGATTGGACACCATTTTCTCATCCGAATGGACAGTTCAGCCTTCCCAAATATCCTTAATTTCAAAGGTAAAACTGTTCCTGAAAAAATGTTACTCAGGTTAAAAGATTGGTTTTCCAAGTATGACTTTTCAGTTAAGCATATAAAGGGGTCCCAGAACCTTATCCCTGATATGCTTTCCCGACTCTCTAAACCAGACAAACTTCTCACCGTGTTTTGCACAACCTTCCACTTCCCAGTTATCTCCATGGCCACTTCCCTTCCTCCAGAAGCCCTCACTAAGAAAAGCTTTCCCCTTAACAAAACTTTCTCTTCTGTCTTTGCCATCCAGGACTTTGCCCGCAAAGCTGTTTTTCGCTTTTTTATGAAAGCCTACCTCATGGCAGACTCCTTTCCATTTTCTACCTTCCACCCAGAAAACTTATTCCTTACAGGTTTCACCCTTGACCCTTCCAGGGAGATCACTGAAGATGAGTTATGGTACCTATGGTGCCTAACTGTTCTTTATGCCACCAAGCTGATCCTGCCAATCAGTCCAACCTTAGAACATCTCCTCAACCCGGACAAAGCCACCTCCCTCACCTGGACTTTACTTGAATGGTTTTCTCCTATTCCATGGTGGAGAAAGAAACTGCAGCAACTCTCAGAGATTTACAACCTGGAAAGAATGCCTGCTTCAGAAGCTCGCTTGTTCACTTCAGTCTTCATCATCCACAGGCCATATTTTCAGCATCCAGATACAAAGCTTTTCTGGACCCAAGATCAAGTGTATGAATGGTTCACTGCACCACACCCAGCTGTCATTGAAAATGAAATCCAAACCACCCTACACAATTATCTCTGCCAACTCAACCACCAAACTCCACCACACAGAGATATCTCCCACACCTCCTTAGGCCCACAACATGACATCATCATGATCCCCACTCCATCCACTATATCACACCCAAAACCCACCGGCATTATTATCAAAGAAGAAAAACCAGATTATACTGACTTCCTCTACCAAGACTCACAGGACCCATGGGAAGACTTTTTTCCTCTCAGTCAACATCTCCAACAGTTTCCCCAACCAGCCATGCATGAACCAGGCTCCTCCTCCCAACCATCACCATCACCACCACCCAAACCTTCCAAAAGAGATCAGGCTACTCAGACATCACCAAAAGCTTCTCCGACATCATCCCGACCAGTGTATGAATTCTATTGTCCACATCCACCATGCAGTGGTCCCGCTTGCAAGCATCCAAGGCTTTCCAAGACCTTTTTTCCACAACCTTCTGACGACGACCCTGATGCGACAGAAAGTGACTCTGAAGACGACTATATGAACCTTCACTCCCCATAAAGTATTTTGTCCTTATGCATGACATTTCCTCTTTTGTCTCCATGCATGAAATTTCCCCTCTTGTCTTGTTACAGGAAATTTCCCACTTTGTCTTGTTGCCATGCATTTTCCTTTTTTGTCCTCATGTTATGGATTTTGTCCTGATGTAATAATGTTGCTTGTACTGTGGCTTTACTCTTGTAATGTAGTTTTACTTTGCTTTTACTATTGTCAAAGATAGGGGACCTGTCCTATCTTAATGAGCTCTCCTATATAAAGAGCTCCCCTCCCTTGTAAAATATAACTAGAAAGAAGCTTAAGTGCAATAAAAACTTTCGTGTGTTTGCCCTACACCATGAATTGCTAAATTCTCCTCTCTCTCTCTGCAAATGAAGTTCTAAGTGAAAGAAACGAATCAAAGAATTAAATTTGTTCATTTTGAAAACTTAAGGAAGTACGCTCTGCACTTGCCTTCAAGGAAGGATCCTGTGCATCAGAAAACTTATGGCAATTTCTTAAACGGTTTGGTACCCTGTTTTAAAGACTAAAGAGAAGTCTGTTTTGGGTTTTATAACCTGCAAAGAACTTGTTTTAAGTTTTGATCTAAGAGGTATATAGGCAGGAAACTCTCGAAGTAAATTCCAGAGGCGAACCCGAATGGGCGTTAGTCTGGTCTGCACTGAGAGATCACAAGCCACGTACTCTCTTTTTTATGGTATCAGAGCCATACTCGTCCTTGAAACTTCAATGTTTTCTAAATCTTACTTTTCATGCTCAAAATGGTATAATTTACGTATTTGATTCGTTTTAATCGTTAGACTTCCGGAGCAGAGAGAACTTCTCAATCATGGCTTCAACTTCATCTTCCTCTACTTTCAATCCTGTTACTTTGTCTTCTACTCTTTCTCTCCCTAAATCTTGCACTTCTCATACCACCAACAAAATTGAAAACCTTGTCGAATACTCCTACATCCCTGAATCCGCCCAAATCAGTGAATCATCTTACCTTCTCATCAGTCCCTATCAATTGTACAAAAGACCAAGTTCCTTTACCCGTAGTATCCGCACCCTCATCTCTACTCGACGGCCACACCCTAAAGAATATATCCAGTCCTCTCGTCTGGATCAGTGTGCTCTTCAAGCCACTTCTGCTGAGCAATATGTCACTCTGGAGATTCCCTCCGAGTTAATTTCCAACTGGAAACGAGACGGTTATACCCATCTCCATCTTGGAGGAATTCGATTAATCCTCACCCTTCATGGGCGCAAAGGATTACCAGTCACAGCTCGCCTTGCTCTTCTTGATACCCGTTTCAAACAGTACCAAGATGCAGTTATTGGCACTGTTCTCACTACCCTCCATGCAGGAAGTGTTCTCCTCACTTTCTACCCAAACTTCAACCTTTCTCTCCAAGA
Source organism: Citrus glauca (assembly GCA_029633175.1). Classification (NCBI taxonomy): domain Eukaryota; kingdom Viridiplantae; phylum Streptophyta; class Magnoliopsida; order Sapindales; family Rutaceae; genus Citrus; species Citrus glauca. Next base: position 20,366,752 of record JAQOOD010000002.1, on the reverse strand, counting down.
TACAAACTTACCTACAACCTTAAAAGTCCAAGTCCAGATCCAAGGTGCAGAACAAATCTCCTCTGCCAAAATTGCCACTCTCCATCACCAATTGGTCTATAGGCTTCAAAATCATGCCTTAGATCTACCCACTCCAGACCATCACTCTGACACTCTCATGGTCTTAGCTGAATCTAACCAAATCCCAACCATCATCCAGATCCCTAGACAAATTCCTCGTCATGAGCTCATCAAGCTTATGCCTCTTGAATGGATCTCAAACTATGAACAGTTTCATACCAATACCGCTCCAATTCAGACATCAGAAAGCATGTTTGAACGACGGCCAGATGGAACAGTTAGAATGACCTTTAAACCACCTCTCAGTGCTCCACGAGAGCCTCCTCGGCTCTCTTTTACTTATTCTTCCATGATCACAGCTGTGCAGACAGCTCAAGAAGATTTACCTATTACAGGGTTTACTTCTAAAGGCTACCCTGTTTATCCAGCAAAGCTCAATGGTCATTTCCTATGGGATGCCCCTGGCTCCGGTATGTGTGACCCAAATTGTCCCTGCTGGGATGATTGGGAAGAGGACGATGATGATTCTTCTACCAGAAAGAAAAAATCTAAAAAGAAAAAACCTTTAACCTCATGTCACCATCATAACCCCACGTACTCTCTTTTTTATGGCTTGTGATCTCTCAGTGCAGACCAGACTAACGCCCATTCGGGTTCGCCTCTGGAATTTACGTCGAGAGTTTCCTGCCTATATACCTCTTAGATCAAAACTTAAAACAAGTTCTTTGCAGGTTATAAAACCCAAAACAGACTTCTCTTTAGTCTTTAAAACAGGGTACCAAACCGTTTAAGAAATTGCCATAAGTTTTCTGATGCACAGGATCCTTCCTTGAAGGCAAGTGCAGAGCATACTTCCTTAAGTTTTCAAAATGAACAAATTTAATTCTTTGATTCGTTTCTTTCACTTAGAACTTCATTTGCAGAGAGAGAGAGGAGAATTTAGCAATTCATGGTGTAGGGCAAACACACGAAAGTTTTTATTGCACTTAAGCTTCTTTCTAGTTATATTTTACAAGGGAGGGGAGCTCTTTATATAGGAGAGCTCATTAAGATAGGACAGGACCCCTATCTTTGACAATAGTAAAAGCAAAGTAAAACTACATTACAAGAGTAAAGCCACAGTACAAGCAACATTATTACATCAGGACAAAATCCATAACATGAGGACAAAAAAGGAAAATGCATGGCAACAAGACAAAGTGGGAAATTTCCTGTAACAAGACAAGAGAGGAAATTTCATGCATGGAGACAAAAGAGGAAATGTCATGCATAAGGACAAAATACTTTATGGGGAGTGAAGGTTCATATAGTCGTCTTCAGAGTCACTTTCTGTCTCATCAGGGTCGTCGTCAGAAGGTTGTGGAAAAAAGGTCTTGGAAAGCCTTGGATGCTTGCAAGCGGGACCACTGCATGGTGGATGTGGACAATAGAATTCATACACTGGTCGGGATGATGTCGGAGAAGCTTTTGGTGATGTCTGAGTAGCCTGATCTCTTTTGGAAGGTTTGGGTGGTGGTGATGGTGATGGTTGGGAGGAGGAGCCTGGTTCATGCATGGCTGGTTGGGGAAACTGTTGGAGATGTTGACTGAGAGGAAGAAAGTCTTCCCATGGGTCCTGTGAGTCTTGGTAGAGGAAGTCAGTATAATCTGGTTTTTCTTCTTTGATAATAATGCCGGTGGGTTTTGGGTGTGATATAGTGGATGGAGTGGGGATCATGATGATGTCATGTTGTGGGCCTAAGGAGGTGTGGGAGATATCTCTGTGTGGTGGAGTTTGGTGGTTGAGTTGGCAGAGATAATTGTGTAGGGTGGTTTGGATTTCATTTTCAATGACAGCTGGGTGTGGTGCAGTGAACCATTCATACACTTGATCTTGGGTCCAGAAAAGCTTTGTATCTGGATGCTGAAAATATGGCCTGTGGATGATGAAGACTGAAGTGAACAAGCGAGCTTCTGAAGCAGGCATTCTTTCCAGGTTGTAAATCTCTGAGAGTTGCTGCAGTTTCTTTCTCCACCATGGAATAGGAGAAAACCATTCAAGTAAAGTCCAGGTGAGGGAGGTGGCTTTGTCCGGGTTGAGGAGATGTTCTAAGGTTGGACTGATTGGCAGGATCAGCTTGGTGGCATAAAGAACAGTTAGGCACCATAGGTACCATAACTCATCTTCAGTGATCTCCCTGGAAGGGTCAAGGGTGAAACCTGTAAGGAATAAGTTTTCTGGGTGGAAGGTAGAAAATGGAAAGGAGTCTGCCATGAGGTAGGCTTTCATAAAAAAGCGAAAAACAGCTTTGCGGGCAAAGTCCTGGATGGCAAAGACAGAAGAGAAAGTTTTGTTAAGGGGAAAGCTTTTCTTAGTGAGGGCTTCTGGAGGAAGGGAAGTGGCCATGGAGATAACTGGGAAGTGGAAGGTTGTGCAAAACACGGTGAGAAGTTTGTCTGGTTTAGAGAGTCGGGAAAGCATATCAGGGATAAGGTTCTGGGACCCCTTTATATGCTTAACTGAAAAGTCATACTTGGAAAACCAATCTTTTAACCTGAGTAACATTTTTTCAGGAACAGTTTTACCTTTGAAATTAAGGATATTTGGGAAGGCTGAACTGTCCATTCGGATGAGAAAATGGTGTCCAATCAAATGATACTCAAATTTCTTGATGCCATTCTTGACTGCTAAGATTTCTTTAAACACACTGTGGTAATGTTTTTGTGTGTCAGAGAAATGTCCACTAGCGTAGGCAATAAAGCTCTCTTTTCCATTGATTTCTTCGAGGAGGATGGCACCCCATGATTCATCACTGGCATCTGTCTGGAGTATGCGCTTGCCATCTGCAATTAACTTTAAAGGAGGCGGATTTTGCGCAATCTGCTTTAATGTAGTGACAGCAAGGGTGTGGTTGTCATTCCATTCTGGGGGCTTCTTTTTCAATAAAGCCGAAAGATGTCGAGTGTGTTGGTCCACGTGTGGGATGAAATCACGGATGTAGTTGATGATACCGAGAAACTGTTGGACTTGCTTTTTGGAAAGGTGCTGATCTGGAAAGTAAAGCAACTCTTTGGCAATGTGCTTTCCAGGCTGATAATGGCCGTCTTTTATGACCATTCCAAGAAATTCAATGGTATCTGTGGCAATGGTGCTTTTCTTGGCTGATAACATAATTCCATGACTCTGGACAATATCATAGAACTGAGTTAACAGCTGGTGGTGTTCCTCATGAGAACCTGAAAAAAGCAAGATGTCATCAATATAAATCAATGCATGATGGAGGATGGGCTGAAAGATTTGGATCATGGATTTTTGGAATATAGATGGGGCAGTTTTGAGTCCGAAGGGTAAGACTGTCCATTGGAAATGGGCATTTGGAATGCAAAAGGCAGTTTTGTACCGTTCTGAGGGTTCAATGCCTAATTGCCAAAAACCTGATTTTAAATCAAACTTTGAAAAGATCTGGGCATTTTTGAGAAAAGTAAACATGCTTTGGCGACGGGGCAAAGGGAATTTGTCATCTTGTAAAAACATGTTTAAGGGTTGATAGTCAATGACTAAACGTTTCTTTCCTCGAACAAGCTCAGCATGCTTTTCAACATAAAAGGCTTGGCAAGCCCATGGAGAAGTTGTGGGCTCAATGAGACCTTGGGCTAATAATTGTGAACATTCTTGTTGGGCTAGGAGTAAGTCAGAAGGACTCATTCCTGGATGGGTAGCTTTGGTTGGGTTAATGTCTTCATTGAGTTTGAAGGGTAACTTAATGAAGAAAGACTTATTTTTCCACAATGGATTTGGATGGGTGAACTGAGAATGGGACTCTGGACATAGACTTAAAATTTTGGTGGATATATCTTGGTAAGGCTGAGGTGTGTCGGACAGGTTGTAAAGTTTAAGAATGTCTGTGAAAGGTTTGAACATGGATTTGACGCGGATTCCAGTGGGGATGATTTGGAGGTGTTTGATCTGGTGAAGGATGTCAAAACCTAACAAGATATTCTTATTAGGAAGAGTTGAACCAATGACCTTGGTCCAAATGACATAGTTTGGGAAGATTTGAATACCAATGGGTTTTTTGGTAATCAAAGAAGT